>CM060202.1:6275874-6516547 GCA_030562195.1 Nipponacmea schrenckii
CTTGATTTTTAAGAAACTATCAATGCATGTTGCCTTACTTAGATGCCTTCTGTAACTGTTCTAACAGTTCGTCAACGAATTTAAGTACATGCTTATTTTGATTGAGTGCTTCTTCCACCAAATAGTGTAACAGAGACATACGAGGTACATTAGACTTCACCATTACAAGTTTCGTTAAAGAACTTATTCTAAACCCGTACGCACGACCGGAAGTACAACCCTGAAAAATAAACCCACATAATTACAGCAATACCAAGATTAATAACCAAAGTTATATATTTGATGCATTTTAAAACATATACAGCCCTGTGTTTGATGAATTTCTAGGCGACTTTTTGTAAATCTTCTAACAAGTTTGGTTTGCTATGGACAGACACCAGTTATAGTAATTAAATTTGATAAAACAACTACTTCTGTATTCTATTCTAAAGCAACACATATCAGCCTTACCTTGTTTAAGTAATTTCCAGCATGTAACACGAATCTTAAAAACATTTTTAAAGAGTCACTTTGAAGAATGCCTCTACATAATGAATTAAGCAGTTGGATATTGGGTCTAATTGCAGACATCTGAGAATTAAAATCAACTCGGAGATTCATTCCCTCTACACGAGTATCATAATGAGGTATTTGAATCAATTCCCTATAGAAACTTTCAGCTTGGCCCAATTTCGTCACGTCTCCGTCGAAATTAGTGATCATATCAACCTGAAAGAAAATTTATGCGTCAATGTAAGTTTGAATACAACATATAACTAGAATTGCTTACAATTATGAACGTATTTCGAGAGCCTTAAAATATTATGTAGGCTAAATTTGCAATTACCTACATCTAGACAATATATTGAATATCATTTGACCTAGTTTTCAAAGTCATAAAATAATTAGGTCACACCTTCCGTAACGGTTAATGATGGCGAAAATATGAAAATTATCAATTTTTGCTGTTTTTAAGTACACTTATCTCTATGAATTTTTTAAGTAAGCCAAATTAAAAAATATCTTCTCGTAGACAATATATTGAATATTATTTGACCTAATTTTCAAAGTCATAGATTAAGTGGGTCACACCTTCCGTACCCGTTAAAGTGACCTAATTTTGAAAAAATCGAAATTTAAATAATTCGAAAGAAAATACGAAATTTGAAAATCGGTCTCCAAGAAAAGGTAGATAATGATCCATTGTATCTATGTGCTAAATTTCATCAAAATCGGTCTATCAGTAGTGTCTGAATTTCGGATTTAAGAATTGTAACGAAAATTCAAAATGGCGGCCGATATGGCAGCTTGACCTAATTATTTAGGTCAAATCAATTACTATTGACAAGTTATTTATAAAACAGTTTTCACTTTTCACCTAGCAGTTATAGACCGGAAGTTACATAATTACGTCATTTGAGGCTAAACCGGAAGTGGAATTTTTTTTTTCACATTATTTCAAAAATTATAAACATATCGCCTATCAACTGGTAAAGTTTCAAAATTTTACCATTCATATTAAAGGAGAAATGACGGTCTGAAATTTTTGCCGATGACCCTTGAATATTGAATTGCAAATCGTGGGTAAAATATTTAACCTAATTGCATAAAACCTATAATTTTTAGTTGACAAATACATTGAAGTTTTCAAATCTGAAAATCCCGTCAAAATCGAACTGAAAATAAACTTGCTAAAGCAAAAAAACCTGAACTTCCGGTTCTCACTTCCTGTCAGAGATAGAACTTCCGGTTTTGTTTTATTTGATAATAGAAATCATTCTAAGATCAACTGTAGATTTAGAATTTCTGCACCATTTACCAGTTTGTCTGCAAACTCATCCAAGAATTACAAAAAAAAAAAAAAAAAAAAAAAACTAGAATTGCTTACAATTATGAACGTATTTCGAGAGCCTTAAAATATTATGTAGGCTAAATTTGCAATTACCTACATCTAGACAATATATTGAATATCATTTGACCTAGTTTTCAAAGTCATAAAATAATTAGGTCACACCTTCCGTAACGGTTAATGATGGCGAAAATATGAAAATTATCAATTTTTGCTGTATTTAAGTACACTTATCTCTATGAATTTTTTAAGTAAGCCAAATTAAAAAAATATCTACTCGTAGACAATATATTGAATATTATTTGACCTAATTTTCAAGGTCATAGATTAAGTGGGTCACACCTTCCGTACCCGTTAAAGTGACCTAATTTTGAAAAAATCGAAATTTAAATAATTCGAAAGAAAATACGAAATTTGAAAATCGGTCTCCAAGAAAAGGTAGATAATGATCCATTGTATCTATGTGCTAAATTTCATCAAAATCGGTCTATCAGTAGTGTCTGAATTTCGGATTTAAGAATTGTAACGAAAATTCAAAATGGCGGCCGATATGTAGCTTGACCTAATTATTTAGGTCAAATCGATTACTATTGACAAGTTATTTATAAAACAGTTTTCACTTTTCACCTAGCAGTTATAGACCGGAAGTTACGTAATTACGTCATTTGAGGCTAAACCGGAAATGGAATTTTTTTTTTCACATTTTTTCAAAAATTATAAACATATCGCCTATCAACTGGTAAAGTTTCAAAATTTTACCATTTATATTAAAGGAGAAATCACGGTCTGAAATTTTTGCCGATGACCCTTGAATATTGAATTGCAAATCGTGGATAAAATATTTAACCTAATTGCATAAAACCTATAATTGTTAGTTGACAAATACATTGAAGTTTTCAAATCTGAAAATCCGGTCAAAATCGAACTGAAAATAAACTTGCTAAAGCAAAAAAACCTGAACTTCCGGTTCTCACTTCCTGTCAGAGATAGAACTTCCGGTTTTGTTTTATTTGATAATAGAAATCATTCTAAGATCAACTGTAGATTTAGAATTTCTGCACCTTTTACCAGTTTGTCTGCAAACTCATCCAAGAATTACAAAAAAAAAAAAAAAAAAAAAAATAAAATAATCCGAACAATTACAATACGTTTTCGCCAAAGTCGAAATACGTAAAAATAAAACTAGAATTGCTTACAATTATGAACGTATTTCGAGAGCCTTAAAATATTATATAGGCTAAATTTGCAATTACCTACATCTAGACAATATATTGAATATCATTTGACCTAGTTTTCAAAGTCATAAAATAATTAGGTCACACCTTCCGTAACGGTTAATGATGGCGAAAATATGAAAATTATTAATTTTTGCTGTATTTAAGTACACTTATCTCTATGAATTTTTTAAGTAAGCCAAATTAAAAAATATCTACTCGTAGACAATATATTGAATATTATTTGACCTAATTTTCAAGGTCATAGATTAAGTGGGTCACACCTTCCGTACCCGTTAAAGTGACCTAATTTTGAAAAAATCAAAATTTAAATAATTCGAAAGAAAATACGAAATTTGAAAATCGGTCTCCAAGAAAAGGTAGATAATGATCCATTGTATCTATGTGCTAAATTTCATCAAAATCGGTCTATCAGTAGTGTCTGAATTTCGGATTTAAGAATTGTAACGAAAATTCAAAATGGCGGCCGATATGGCAGCTTGACCTAATTATTTAGGTCAAATCAATTACTATTGACAAGTTATTTATAAAACAGTTTTCACTTTTCACCTAGCAGTTATAGACCGGAAGTTACGTAATTACGTCATTTGAGGCTAAACCGGAAGTGGAATTTTTTTTTCACATTTTTTCAAAAATTATAAACATATCGCCTATCAACTGGTAAAGTTTCAAAATTTTACCATTTATATTAAAGGAGAAATCACGGTCTGAAATTTTTGCCGATGACCCTTGAATATTGAATTGCAAATCGTGGGTAAAATATTTAACCTAATTGCATAAAACCTATAATTGTTAGTTGACAAATACATTGAAGTTTTCAAATCTGAAAATCCGGTCAAAATCGAACTGAAAATAAACTTGCTAAAGCAAAAAAACCTGAACTTCCGGTTCTCACTTCCTGTCAGAGATAGAACTTCCGGTTTTGTTTTATTTGATAATAGAAATCATTCTAAGATCAACTGTAGATTTAGAATTTCTGCACCTTTTACCAGTTTGTCTGCAAACTCATCCAAGAATTACAAAAAAAAAAAAAAAAAAAAAAAAATAAAATAATCCGAACGATTACAATACGTTTTCGCCAAAGTCGAAATACGTAATAATCCGAACGATTACAATACGTTTTCGACAAAGTCGAAATACGTAATAAAATAATCCGAACGATTACAATACGTTTTCGCCAAAGTCGAAATACGTAACTAATTATTTTCGATCTGAGACAGTGGACACAGCAGGTTGTTGTGTCAGGTTGCACAATTCTAAAATCTGTACTTAATTCTGAATATTCAAACATGCATCACTTTTGTCCGATTATCCTTTGTAAATGTTCAAATAAAGGAATAGTTAAATGCGTTATGTTTTGACAGTGATAAATATCTTGTCTTAACTGCTTAAGTGTCTCTTTATCCTTATATAGAGGGATCTATAAATTTCTAGGATACTTTAAAGTCTCTATTTATTAAGGTAAATCGTCAAATTCTACAAATCTGCGATTGTTTGTGACATTTACTCCGCAATTTCGTAAATATTGCCTGTTATCAGTTGATGGTTTATTGCTTCCGTTCTCCGAAATCTGAACCGTAATTGACCAATCATTAAAATTTACCTCTTCTTGAGTAGGTAATATTTTCATCAAGCCTTTTATTTTCTCCGTACCGAGAGCTCTGTTGTCACATCGTTTGATAACGTCTATTAACACATTCTGTTCATTTTTAAACTGCTTCAGAAATATATTAACAATCATACTTCTCTTAGGATCCAATAAAGCTACCTGAAAATAAGAGTTTTTGAATAATTTGTTATTCTCTCCTCGTATACTTTAACACTGGCTTTTTCAGGTATACATGTACACGAAAATAACGGAATGCGTACCCATAATAAAACCCGGTATGATAACCAAGATCATTATGTTGTTCATTATTGCCGATTCTGCATTTTTATACATATAATTGACGTGTACCGGTGCAAGCGAATTGCACAATTCTCTTACTGTCACATAGGTGTCTGTGGTTCTTCATTTTCTACTAAAATTAAGGGTTTTATGAAGTGGTATCAAAAAAGTTTTGAGATAGTGATGTCATAAACGCTTATTTCAAGTGAAGTCACAAGAACCACAAACGTCTGACTGAAAACTGAAAGGGTGCATATTCCCATGTACATATAAAACGTTTACTAAACCTGTTAACTATTCTATTAAGGATTTAAAGTATAGCCCAACTTTCTTACCTCCATAGAGACTGAATGTCTTTTCAAAGCTTTTTCATCAGGTTTAGCCTTACAAAGAAGATTATTGTCATTATTATTGAGAGCAAATAATTCTTCTAGTTTATTGTATCTGACATCTATCTTATCTTTCATACTAGCCACATCACCCCATATACTGTTTTCTAAAATATAACCATTTACCATTGAGTGACAAAAAGTTACAAGAGCAATATAAGGACAGTCCAAGTTAAATATGATCAAAGAATTTTTCTTGTATGAGACCTTGGCGCTAAGTAATTGATACTTGATTAAAAATCCAAAAGGATTCTTTTTATCCACAAGCTTCAAACATTAGTCAATTATATATTGAAACATATTGAAGAACAAGAGCAAAACCTTAAATTTCAAATAACGAGAATTCATAAATTCAAATTCATTTCAAATTGTACCAGGAACTCTAAGAACTCAGTAAAATAATTTGATATTCAACTTACTCCTTAAACTATGAATAGGAACTTTACTCCAGTTTAATGACTTCATCTTACAATGGGGTTCCGGTGTTTTTATTTCTTCTACCGGAGGTACAATTGGTGCAGCGGGTCCACCAGGAAGTTTAAGACCGAACCCAGGCGGTGGAGGAGGAGCACCAGGTGTCGAGGGTGGAGGAGGTGGTGGCGGGGCCATCGGTGAAGGTGGTGGTGGAGGAATTGGAAGAGGTGGTGCCGGTGGGGCTGGAGCAGATGATGACTGTAAAGAGTCTTTTTCAATTTTCCCTGTTTCGGGATGGTTGGTAATGACACCATTTTTACGACGTAAAGATGATCGCCCTTCGGAAGACAATTCTACGTGATCTGTTTGAGATTCCTGGTTTATCAACTCTTTCTGTGTACCATATTTATAATGTGTCTCTTCCTTGGTTTGATTTTCTACACATTGCCGTACTTGTCTTTCTATGTTGATCCACGTTGCCTCACTAGAATAGTAACAAATTATTTCAACCAATACAAATTGTCTGATTAACAGTGTCAAACTATTACATATTGTCTCATTAACATTGTCAAACCATTAAATATTGGCTCATTTATATTGACAAACCATTACATATTGGATCATTAACATTGTCAAACCATTAGATATTGGCTGATTGATATTGACAAACCATTACATATTGGCTCATTAACATTGACAAACGATTACATATTGGCTCATTAACATTGACAAACGATTACATATTGGCTCAATAACATTGACAAACCATTACATATTGGCTCATTAATATTGACAAACCATTACATATTGGCTCATTAACATTGACAAACCATTACATATTGGCTCATTAACATTGACAAACCATTACATATTGGCTCATTAACATTGACAAACGATAACATATTGACTCTTTGACATTGTCAAACCATTACATATTGGCTCATAAACATTGACAAACCATTACATATTGGCTCATTAACATTGACAAACCATTACATATTGGCTCATTAACATTGACAAACCATTACATATTGGCTCATTAACATTGACAAACGATAACATATTGACTCTTTGACATTGTCAAACCATTACATATTGGCTCATAAACATTGACAAACCATTACATATTGGATCATTAACATTACCAAACCATTACATATTGGCTCATAAACATTGACAAACCATTACATATTGCCTCATTAATATTGACAAACCATTACATATTGGCTCATTAACTTTGACAAACCATTACATATTGGCTCATTAACATTGACAAACCATTACATATTGGCTCATTAACATTGACAAACGATAACATATTGACTCTTTGACATTGTCAAACCATTACATATTGGCTCACAAACATTGACAAACCATTACATATTGGATCATTAACATTACCAAACCATTACATATTGGCTCATAAACATTGACAAACCATTACATATTGCCTCATTAATATTGACAAACCATTACATATTGGCTCATTAACATTGGCAAACCATTACATATTGGCTCATTAACATTGGCAAACCATTACATATTGGCTCATTAACATTGTCAAACCATTACATATTGGCTCATTAATATTGACAAACCATTACATATTGGCTCATTAATATTGACAAACCATTACATATTGGCTCATTAATATTGACAAACCATTACATATTGCCTCATTAACATTGACAAACCATTACATATTGCCTCATTAATATTGACAAACCATTACATATTGCCTCATTAATATTGACAAACCATTACATATTGGCTCATTAACATTGACAAACCATTACATATTGGCTCATTAACATTGTCAAACCATTACATATTGGCTGATTGATATTGACAAACCATTACATATTGGCTCATTAACATTGACAAACCATTACATATTGGCTCATTAACATTGACAAACCATTACATATTGGCTCATTAACATTGACAAACCATTACATATTGGCTCATTAATATTGACAAACCATTACATATTGGCTCATTAACATTGACAAACCATTACATATTGGCTCATTAACATTGACAAACCATTATACATATTGGCTCATAAACATTGACAAACCATTACATATTGGCTCATTAACATTGACAAACCATTACATATTGGCTCATAAACATTGACAAACCATTACATATTGCCTCATTAATATTGACAGACCATTACATATTGCCTCATTAATATTGAAAAACCATTACATATTGCCTCATTAATATTGACAAACCATTACATATTGGCTCATTAACATTGACAAACCATTACATATTGGCTCATTAATATTGACAAACCATTACATATTGGCTCATTAACATTGACAAACCATTACATATTGGCTCATTAACATTGACAAACGATAACATATTGACTCTTTGACATTGTCAAACCATTACATATTGGCTCATAAGCATTGACAAACCATTACATATTGGATCATTAACATTGCCAAACCATTACATATTGGCTCATAAACATTGACAAACCATTACATATTGCCTCATTAACATTGACAAACCATTACATATTGGCTCATTAACATTGACAAATGATAACATATTGACTCTTTGACATTGTCAAACCATTACATATTGGCTCATAAGCATTGACAAACCATTACATATTGGATCATTAACATTGCCAAATCATTACATATTGGCTCATTAACATTGTCAAACCATTACATATTGGCTCATTAACATTGACAAACCATTACATATTGGCTCATTAACATTGACAAACCATTACATATTGGCTCATTAACATTGTCAAACCATTACATATTGGCTCATTAACATTGTCAAACCATTACATATTGGCTCATTAATATTGACAAACCTTTTCATATTCATATTTCATAGATTACTGATACGAAAAAGCATAGAGGTACATATACACTGTTGCAATTTGTTTGCATCAAGACACAAGTGACGGCCTATGGTTACAAGGCCAGTTCTCAAGGTCACTGCGCCAAAAGAAAACACGTCACAAGGGTATATCATAATACAGGGCCTTACTGAATAGTTTGACAACGACCGTTGAGAGATAGAAATATAAGGAAGTATTTACCTGTGGGAATGATGGTCGTCTATTTGATATAAACTATATAATATACCAATTATTGAACTTTCTATAGGTGTGTCTTGATACTACAACGACAATAATATTGAAACATATGAATTTAGATATTTTTCTCAGCAGTTGGTAACATAAAATAACATAAATCATTTTTGATTACATCAAATATATCGATGACAGTCTATATGTCAAGGTTATTACTGGGAAACAATTTTCTAATAAGGATTTGGCACCGGAAACGCTTTTGTAAAAATTATTTTATCTGCCATAGAAGATATTTTGTAATAACACAGGCAGACTTTTTTTTAACCAACTGCCAAAGTTAGGTGCAGTTTTAACTTAAATTTGTGAAAACATCAACATATATAAATACTTTTGAATGTAGGCTAAGCAAATAGAAATTTACGTGAATTATTTCAAAAATAGATATTGAATATATCTGTTATATAGTATAACGAAACTTTCACGCGAATTCCGTTCGAAAGTGGGCTAATGTATTAGGATAGATAATAAATGTAAAAACTGCATATATACTCATGCTTTCCAATAATTCTATGAGAAATCGTGGATATATTCAACAACTTTTAAAGAGCGATAAATGCACCATTTAAGCATTGTCCTTATAAGTATAGAAGCACATCCTTCAGTGCGGTTTTCTATCCGATCCTATCCTAGACCTGATGTATAATTTACTATAATAAGGGAAGCTATGGATTAATGTTGACCAAGTACTTTATGATGTTTTTCACCCAAGCACCCATTTTTTATTCAAGAGACATTTTTGTACATCTATGCTGGAAAGCTCATCCAGCATAAAAAAAATTACAGTGGCAAAATGATTTTTTTTTTTCGTCAAAGTCGGTTATTTAACAACATCAAGAGCCCAGAGTTAGTCACGATTCTGTTAAGATAGTTATTATCAAAAATAACTACCCATCTAAATTGTACTTTGTTAATTTGTGTCTTAAATATATGTAAATATGTAAATTAGCTAATTATTGATAGTGAGTATATTTCAAACACTACTCAGTAGAGTGAACTGTTTGTAAACACAACTCATCACTTAAATCATCTTAATAAGTTAATCATTGATAGTGAGCAGAATTCAAACAATACTCAGTAGAGTGAACTGTTTGTAAACATAACTCATCACTGAAATCATCTTAATAAGTTAATTATTGATAGTGAGTAGATTTCAAACACTACTCAGTAGAGTGAACTGTTTTAAAACACAACTCATCTCTTAAATCATCTTAATAAGTTAATTATTGATAGTGAGTAGATTTCATACACTACTCAGTAGAGTGAACTGTTCTTAAACACAACTCATCACTAAAATCATCTTAATACGTTAATTATTGATAGTGAGTAGATTTCAAACACTACTCAGTAGAGTGAACTGTTTTTAAACACAACTCATCACTTAAATCATCTTAATACGCTAACTATTGATAGTGAGTAGATTTCAAACACTACTCAGTACGGTGAACTGTTTTTTAAACATAACTCATCACTTAAATCATCTTAATTAAGTTAATTATTGATAGTCAGTATATTTCAAACACAACTCAGTATAGTGAACTGTTTTTAATCACAACTCATCACTTAAATCATCTTAATTAAGTTAATTATTGATAGTGAGTAGATTTCAAACACTACTCAGTAGAGTAATAAGTGAACTGTTTTTAAAAACAAATCACCACTTAAACATCTAAATAAGGAGATAGTATGATAGTGAGTAGATTTCATACACTACTCAGTAGAGTGAACTGTTTTATAAAACAACTCATCACTTAAATCATCTTAATACGCTAATTATTGATAGTGAGTAGATTTCAAACACTACTCAGTAGAGTGAACTGTTTTATAAAACAACTCATCACTTAAATCATCTTAATACGCTAATTATTGATAGTGAGTAGATTTCAAACACTACTCAGTAGAGTGAACTGTTTTGAAACACAACTCATCACTTAAATCATCTTAATAAGTTAATTATTGATAGTGAGTAGATTTCAAACACTACTCAGTAGAGTAATAAGTGAACTGTTTTTAAAAACAACTCACCACTTAAACATCTAAATAAGGAGATAGTATGATAGTGAGTAGATTTCATACACTACTCAGTAGAGTGAACTGTTTTATAAAACAACTCATCACTTAAATCATCTTAATACGCTAATTATTGATAGTGAGTAGATTTCAAACACTACTCAGTAGAGTGAACTGTTTTATAGAACAACTCATCACTTAAATCATCTTAATACGCTAATTATTGATAGTGAGTAGATTTCAAACACTACTCAGTAGAGTGAACTGTTTTTAAACACAACTCATCACTTAAATCATCTTAATAAGTTAATTATTGATAGTGAGTAGATTTCAAACACTACTCAGTAGAGTGAACTGTTTTAAAACACAACTCATCTCTTAAATCATCTTAATAAGTTAATTATTGATAGTGAGTAGATTTCATACACTACTCAGTAGAGTGAACTGTTCTTAAACACAACTCATCACTAAAATCATCTTAATACGTTAATTATTGGGGGGTATTTTATCCATCTACATATTTGTTCATCTTAAGCCTACTATACTTAAAATGGAAATTTAATCAACTATTTTTCTCATCTAACAAGTCGTTAATGAATATCATTTTATTTGTAATATAATCGGGATAAAAGATTCGTTTTTTAATAATGGTCATAAAACCATTATGCAAAGTAACATGTTTATCAAAATTGCTCAAATTTTCCGGTTTTTTTTTTACGACGTAAAACCAACTATCCAAAACTTTTTTCCAAAATATGTTTTTGACCTCTGATAATTTAGATAACATCAAATTTAGATGGTCAGCTCTTGTGGAGTTATGCCGGTGATAGATTTAAAGATATTAACCCACTTACTATACGAGGTTATAAGTCCATTTATCCATGAGGATTTCAAAGAAATTATAAATTTGTTAATATTGAGACTCATTTTTTGAATACTTTAACTTATTTGATTTTATAAAACATTTCCCTTTTCTGTTATGATTGGTCAGAAGAATGGCGAACTTGTGCATTGGCATTATCCTTATTTTGATTCAAGAATAACTCTAATGCGTGTCCTTGAAACCTTGCATCATACATACTTTGGTTGTTGAAGACTGAAGAAATTGTTTACCTTGTTATAAATAGCTGTAAACAGATCCCGTGGTTTAGTGATATCAACATCGGAGGTATTTAACTCCGAAAGAGCATCTGCATCAGCACTTAATTCATCATCAAATACTTCACATTGTACATGTAAATCATCGTCTTCAATATTCCTTAACCCTTGGATTGTATCTAGTATATTTAGTGCTGGAGTGGAAAGAAAATAAATATTTTGGGGTTGACAATTAATTACAATAGTTAAACTATTAGCGTAGCCGATAATTTTCAGTATAAGAATCATTTAACACAACTTTTATTTATTTTTTTCCATCAGAAAATATCACTCATTGACTAATAGGCACTTAGCGACACACGTCTCAGTAACCTAACGAAACACCCCTCTGTGAGCAATAGCGACATGTATCTATTACGCTAAAGTATTAAGCTAGCATCACAAGTCTCAGCAAGTTACTGACCTACACCTCTGTGCGTTAGCGAAACTCTAAGAAAGCGAGCGGCAAGTTAGGCCTACTGACAGTAAACTAGCAAGACACGTCTCAGTAATCTAACGATGCACACCTCTGTAAGTTAGTAGCACTTATCTAAGCTAGCTAACGTGTCTCAGTAGACAAGCGACACACATCACTGTGAGTTAGTTACACATATACATGTTTAATCAAGTTCAGTAAGCTAGCGACACATGTCTCAGCAGCAATTTACTATTACATCTCAGTAAACTAGCGACATAAGTCTCAGTTTTTAAACGAAACACACCTCTTTGAGCCAGCGACACGTATCTTATCTAGCTAAAGTGTCTTAGAAAGTTAACCTAATGTGTCTGTAAGCTATCGACACACGTCTCTGTAAGCTAGCGACACATGTCTCAGTGAGCTAGCGACACCTGAAATACTCTCAGTAATCATCAAAGCGACACATTTATCAGCTTTAATTGAAACAATCAGAAAGTAGAACTTCTGTTATTATTTTATAAGCGAAGGTCAATGTTTTATTATTAGACTGAAAGCATGATGTTATCAAGTGGCTCAAGTATAGAAAAATAAATATATATAACGGTGGGAGGGTAGAGGTAAATATAGCTGTTAGACGTATAAATTCATGATATACAGAGGGTAAAAGGAGGTCGATGTTTTAATATGTAATAAAAAACATATTAAACCTTGGCTTCATTCCAGAGGAAGTTGTGAAAGTTTGATACGAAATAAGAACATCTAAAGGGTAGAAAAGTAGATTGATAGATTCTGCTAAATTGTAATTGAGGGAAAGCTTTGTTGAAGAAGCCAGCGGTTTTGAAACAGGTTACTTTGGAGGGACTTAAAAGCAAATAGTCAATATTCACGTCTATTCAGATCAAATGGACAGGAACCAGTCCATGTATTTCTTTATTGTTGACTTATATTACCCTTCGCAAAATCTTGAATTCCAGATTGCTTCAGAAATCATGCGTCACTTACCTAGAAATTCGTTTCGAATTCGAATTCGATTGTGAATATTTTCGTTAGCTACGATAACTGAATTTATGAAAGCCAACAAAGCAACTTTAAATGGCACCAAATCAGTCTGTTTCAATTCTTGAACAATGATACTAAATCTATACGGTAATTTCTGCCATACCTGAAACACCAAACATAAGGAATATATATCAAATAGATTTTGATCATATATCAGGACACAATAATATAGATAACAATTACTCTATTAAATAACTTGCGATGTTTCAACGAGGATACTCCCGTCTTTATCAAGCAATGATGAGTATCCCCGTTGAAATGTTGCAAGTTATTTAATAAAGTAATTGTTATCTATATAATTGTGTCCTGATATATATTCTCCAACTACTAAATGCCACTCAAGGAAGATTTTGTTTATACATATAAGTAATATTTAGCATTGTGAAAGAGGTAAAAGCACCACAAGTGTTATGCATATTTCTGTCAGAGCAAGTATTATTTACTTTATCAGAACACTCTTTTGAGCTCTTTAGACACTTCGATAGATCCATTCTTAATCTGAGATGACACGAGTTTAAAAGCTTAAATTTAAACAAAATTTATATCTTTCTGATGTACTTAGGACGTGATATCAGCATGTGGAATTTCAAAGAAAATGTCAAAACAAAAAAATGGGACAGTATAAATTATACAGTTAGATTTACAAGGATTCTTTCATTAACGCTGTATGTGTTATGAAAGCAAATATGGTAAACACCTTTAACGTTTTGAACTAAATTAACCTTTTGTAAATAAACTTATGTATGGGTATTAAATATTTAACTAGTAAGTTAACTTTCTATTAAAAACTAATTTAATATACATTCTTTAACTCTTACTAACAATTTCTTATCTTTCTATATCGAAATGGAATTTATCTAGAAACCAAATCAGGATAGGTCTTAAACTTCGATGTAAAAGAAGGTGAGTCTTTAAGCCTAGATCAAGTAAAATCGAATGAAACATTCCTGTATATTGAAATATGAAGCGGGCAATTTTTGAAAATTTTATTCATCGAAGTTAAGAGTTTCTATAAGGTTCATGGAACACTGAATCGTTTACAAGATAAAAAATTTTAAATCTGAATCTCGTTGGTATATCAGTTGGGTCTGTGTGTGGGGGACTCTGAGTTTTTGGAAATAAGTACCATTACGTTTCATCCTACTGATATAAATCACTAAAGTATTCATTCAAGCAAATGTTCTGTTACCAAAAAGGATACTGAAAGCTAAAATTCAATCATTTTTGATACATTATCGTACATATAATTCATTATTGCGCTATAGAACTAATATTTGAACAGATCTACAAATGATTTATGACAGCTGTAAATAAATTGAATCAAAGTACAACGTTGAGCAAAATGAAACATGTAGATCTACGGTTTCATCAGGTAAGAATTATTTGCAAGACGTTACAAGAAATGTCAAGTATTGAGCTTCCCTATCCAACAAATACCGAATAATATTTAAAAGTAAACTGAACGGAATCAGATTTTGCGTGTCATATAATATATAGCGCTTACCTTATATCTATCAAGAGCTTCTAGGGTTAAGTAAAAGCCTTCTATAGAATATAGACAGAGGGCTGATAATAACTCAAATATCTGCATCTTCACCATCATATTATTGGTTTTCAATGCTGAAAATAGAGTTTAAGGATTGTGTAGAATGACATCAATGTAAATAGAGTAATAAATACACTGTATACAGTCTCAAAAGCAACAAGAAGCAAGCACTAGTATAGGATTCCACCCTCCCCCCACCATTCCGTAATATTGATCCCTCAGCCGTTTCCTCACCTCAGCCCTGACACTTTAGACCCATTTACAACTCATGGAATAAATCCTCGATTTGACTCTTGTGATTTTGAAAAAGTGGATTGTGGATTTTAACAAAGTAGATCTAGAGTGGGATAAAAAAAAATGAGACTGGAATAAAGTAAGCCGAGAGTAGAATAAAGTAAATTTAGAGTGGCATACATTTACTTAATGAGTGAAATGATAAAGTAAC
Source organism: Nipponacmea schrenckii (assembly GCA_030562195.1). Taxonomy (NCBI): domain Eukaryota; kingdom Metazoa; phylum Mollusca; class Gastropoda; family Lottiidae; genus Nipponacmea; species Nipponacmea schrenckii. Next base: position 6,291,374 of record CM060202.1, read on the forward strand.
TTGAGAGTGGGAAAAAGTATATTGAGACTGGGATAAAGTTACCCGAAGTTGGATAAAGTAAATTTGGAGTGGGATAAAGTAACTTGAGAGTGGTATAAATTAACTCAATAAGTGAATTGATAAAGTAACTTGAGAGTGACTTGATTAGGTAACCCGAGAGTGGGGTGAAGTAATTTCAGAGTGGATAAAGTTATTTGAAATCGAGATAAATTACTTGATAAAGATACCTGATAAAGTTACTTGGGACTGGGATAAAGTAATTTGAGAGCGGAATGAAGTAACTTGAGAGCGGAATAAAGTAACTTAAACAAGAGACTTGATAAAGTAACTTCAGAGCAGGATGAAGTAAACTGAGAGCGGAATATAACAAAGGATAAAAAAGACTCAAGATGCCTCTGTATCGGTGTGTTCATATCGAACAACAATTGTTATATGGTGGAGCCTTCACTGTATAACATGTGAACGTGTTGTTTCGCGCAATATAATTTTAATGTCCACCTGGATGATTTTAATTGGTCATTAAATCACAAATCGTGTTATTAACATACCAATAGATATCTTGATTAACACACAAACCTAAATAAACAACCATATCAAATTCGATCATTTCAAACTGTTCATGACTATTTTCAACTCCAATAATCTAATCATAGTTTCATGTAAATAACTTTTATATCACAACACAATTGTATTGTACACTACTCCTTGATTGTATTCTACACAACGTTTCAACTATTTACATTGGCATCATCGGGAAAAATCAGAAAGAATACAAGAATCTATCATCATAACAGTGTGACTAATTCAAGAAAGTGGAACAATTGCAGGCAATTGACGGAAGCTACGAATTCCAGCAGCAACAAACTGACCGAACATTTCCACATTCATTTCCTGGCAAAGTGGAATGATATTAATATCGTCTTGAGTCTAAACTTTAGGGTGTTTTCCGGCGAAAAGATATGCATAAAAATCCTTAGGGGTGTTGTGGGGCTGTTTTGTCAAAACTACATTAAGCTCAGTCACCACATGTATATATCATATATCAAAGAAATGTGGGGTGTTCGCGCTAATAATAATTACGGAATGTGTATAAATATCTTGTATCTGGTCTAAAAGTACTCCTTGATAAAGGAATTAGAATTTTTGTATATAATACATCACTTTGATAAAAAACCGTTACGAATTCCACGAGGTGAGGACAACTATCTGATATTAGACGATTAAATATCAACTATAGTAGTTTAGTTTAACACCTTTAAAGCTATTACTTTTCACGTATCATTTATTTCTAAGTTTTAATATTCAATACCCAGTAAATTTGTTTATCACCTTTTTAACTGTCAAAAGTTATAGATGAGTCATTGTGATACGCTCTGATTCCGGCGATTTTGAATTGTTTGTTTTTATTCGAGATTTATACGAATCCTTAATCATTGACCTTATTGAACTCATGCTAGTCTATTAACCTAGTGGACAGCAATATCATTTGAGATTAAAGGAATTGAAAACTCTGTTCTCAGCTAATGTTTTCGTCGATTAATGAACCATCAAAAGCCTTTGGAGTTCTACGAAATATAATATTAAGTGGTAAGGGTCGGGTGACAAAATTGCGTTACGACTGATACAGAGCTTATTGTAATTTTGCAGCGAGTATTACGCCTGACCAAGTAAGAGAAATGTGATTTTGATTACATTTACAAACTATTAGTCGAACATTAATTTCATGAAAATTATATATTATAGCGCTTCAGTTGTTTTAATTTGTGTTTCCCATTTGAATACGTTATTGTTTAGGTGTCATAACAGCATGAAGAATATCACTGTATAATTTAAGCATTAGGCTCTTATATAGCGGTTTTGGACACTTTTTTTCATTTTCAAATAACTGTTCTCACGTGGGTTATTGTGAGGGCTGAAAGAAATGGCAGCTCACTAACTTTGACCAAAGAGATGAATCCTTTCCCCCTCTACAGACAACTGTGTTGCCCCTATTCTACTCTCTTCCACACCAATGCTTCATAGAAACGTCGATAATAAGCCTATCTAGGGTCATTGTCCAAGATCTTCAGTTCAGTTGATATTGCTACGATTGAGATAAATAGGATGAGACGTTTCTTATCAGTTTATTCTAACACTGACCAACTCGCCTTATAGTAAATCATTCAATAATGATGATAATATATGTCAAGATAGACACGCGTGTGGTTTTCATGTCAGACTGGTTTGAATACACAATACACCGAAGAAGAAAAAAGGAACAAAAAAAAAAAACATATGAAAATTGATAAAAAAAGATATCAAGGGCCTCAACTTTGTCCAAAAAGGTGACAGTTTGGATTCTATAATAATTGGTGGAACAAAGCCAAGTTGTATAATGTAATTGTATAATTTCAGTTTTTTTTAAAAATTCCAGCCACAAAAGGAAATAATATAATTTAGATGCTTTCAATATCGCTGTCAAAGCATTTGATAATTTCATTTGTGCGTGCACAATGCACTAGTCGGTTGTGCTCTAAAAAATATTCTTACAGTCGATTACGCCTTGATGTCACAAGTAAACATATTTCTTAATCAAGAACTTAAAAGAGTTACATTTATTCACTGCTGTTAAACGACACACGACAAAGCATGATTGATGTCTTATTCCCCTGTATGCAATCTAGGGTAAAAATTTAACAAATTCTGCACACGACAGTCTATTTGGTCGTTTTTATTATGTTTCTCTTGTCATCACAATTATCTTTATTATTTTTCTGTCGTTGACTTGATATTGCAACCAGATGTCATGACAGGCTTACTTATAAATTGTCTTGACTCTAAATAACATTATATAATGATTTGTGTCTAAAGTGTATTTTATGAATCTCTTAACTGGATATTTTCCAGTTCTTTCGACTCTTCGAGTGTTCGAGACAAATAGAAAATATTAAGAATACTTTGTCATCTCGAGAACGACTTAAAATGTAGAACCAATAAATTCTTTATTAACTGAATACAATTGATGAGGTCTTATTCGGATGCATGTTTGACCAATGTATGTTAATGTTAGTTAAACTAAAAGCCGTGACACAAGCAAGCATCATTGCCTCTCATTTTCTTTCTTTAGTTACAATTTGTGAGTACTGAACGACATAAACCAATTACGACAGAAAAAGCAGCCAAAGTTGTCGAGAACATGACAACGATTGAATGTGTTCGGTGGCACACTGAGTAGTTTTATACATTTCAATATAGAATTTATCTATTAAAATATATAGAGAGAGACTTGTAGATGACGTGATGACATTATGTTTCAGACAAGTTACATATTGTGTAGACATGTCATATAGATTTATTAGTTCAACAATACGACACTGTACTTTGCTAGAATGAATTCATATAACATTAAGGTCTATGTATTTCATGATTCGCAACCAGCGTTTATCTTAAATAGCTTTATGTCAGTAATGCCAATAAAAATTCTGAAAATCACATGACGGGATCATAACTAACATTGTAATATGCAAACGATGAACAATCTAAAGTTTAAAATTTCATGATTTTCACAATTTTTATGTACAATAGAGACGTCCATTATCTAATTTGGCAGTTATTTTAGAATTATAAACCAATCATTATCTCGTGTTACTAATTATCAATGAATAAATACATTATTATTCAAAGGTCGCTGTGAACTTCAACAGTATGGGTTATTACCATATAGAATGTCATTTTAATGAACACTAAAATTCTTCCATAGTTTCAAAAAGAATGTTTATGTTGAGTGTAAATAATGCTAGAAAATACATGTGTTACATCGTTTGAGTTGCTTATTATTGTTAAGGATTGAAGGGTAAACGTAAATAGATGTATATGTAAAGTTTTGTATGATTATCCTCTATCTATATCATCCGAAGTATAAATTCAATTTATGTTGATTCTTTTATTCCTGTAAAACTTGTCCAAATTGTTGTAATAATAATAATAAACTCTTTATTTTACATGGGTCAGAATTAGGCCCAATACACAAGGAAATGGTCCTGTCTCACATTCAGCCCATGGGGAAATACATTGGGAAAGAAATCGAAAATACATAATATCTCAAAATACAATTCGGCTAAAAATACTAAAAATACACAAGTACATGTGCATCAAATGGACAGATCTACCCTAACAGAACAGTTTACTTCAAACTTTAAATAAGAGAAACTTGATAGTACAACCAATGAATCAGATGACAGAAGAAGATCTAAGAAAGTCAAATTTCCACCCTAATTAAAGTTAATTAATCAAATTAGTATAATGAGACCATACTTTATTCATAGGAACACAACGCTGACTTTCATTTTAATCAAGGTTATCACAATGTATACAACACAGGGTGGTGAAAGGAAAACTGTAATAAGGAAATAGGTCATAAACTAAAAAAAAAATGATATGAATGGTTGAATGAATCATACTATAAAGATGGTGAGAAAAAAACTTAATTATCCGGATGTTGTATAACTTGTAAAAATTGACTTGCACAGACACACACTGAGTGTGACTTCGAATTTAAGTTTTTAAAGAAGAGCTGGGCCTTATTTTCCAAATCATAACTTAAAATAAAATTCAGATTTCAGAAATACTGTTATCTGACTAGGTTACAGAACTAACAATCAAAAATCATTTTTAAATCATCTTAAGATAAGAATAAAGACGTAAGAAGCTTGAGCTTTATGACGTATCCTCAAATAAGTTTTTTTTTAAAGAAGAGCTGGGCCTTATTCTCCATCTTAACTTAAATAAAATCAAGATTTTAAGAAAAACTGTTATCTGACTAGGTTACAGAACTAACAATCAAAAACCATTTTTAAATCATCTTAAGATAAGAATGAAGACGTAAGAAGCTTGAGCTTTATGACGTATCCTCAAATAAGTTTTTTTTAAAGAAGAGCTGAGCCTTATTCTCCATCTTAACTTAAGTAAAATCCAGATTTTAAGAATACTGTTATCTGATTGGGTTACAAATCTCAAAATTAAAAATCAATTTTGAATCATCTTAAGATAAGAATAAAGACAGAAGTAGCTTGAGCTATATGACGTGTCTTTTATCTTATTAAGAAAAACTGGTATCCGGAAATAAAAAAACAAGATTATTTTTTAGAGCTTCACGAATTCATGGTCTAAATCTCTATCAAAAACAGCTAGAGAATTCATTTTCTTCATCTGAAAGTGAACTCGGAATTACTTTCTGATTCTTATACATGTACACATTTTTAAAGGACAGCTGCAGCTGATACCACAATGAGAACGATTCCTCGTGGAACATTTTATCTATACCTTGAAAATACCAAATACATTTTCGAGAAACTGGAACCAGAGCTCTAAGATACATTAAAGATGTTCAACATTATTTCAATCACATTTTTAGGATACGGCGACAGAATCAAGTGAAGGAGTATCACAGAAACCCTAACTTTTTTCGTATACAGAAGTATATTTACTTTTCCAACATATCAAACGTTGTAGGACAATCAATGGAAACTACTCCCTTCTATTTGCCCAATACTGCAATGTTGCTTTCATGGTTATTCTCATTTCGTAATATGTCTCGAACTTCCGGTGTTATTTTAACAGAAATTGCTCCAGTTATCACACCTACAGCTAAACTAGTTATAATAGCTCAGCTGGGAATCTCTTCTGTGTAATCAACTCTAACAATTCATAACTCAATTCACCATTTCCTTTCAAAATGGCAGTAGAAACAAATTAATTGCATTGCCACGGGATGTAGGTTGAAATAATTTGCAACTGATACAAATCACAGACATTTTAAGCCTTCAAAATCCCTTAAGCTATGTTTGGAATCCTCGTTTTTATCGATTTAATAATTCATTTCATTAGAAATATATACTCTTATACCGACAAACAATTTGGTTACTTCAAGGCGGCTATACTCCATGGCATTTGACCAACATTGTTTAATGGATGTTCGCGGTATGAAATGGAAGACAGTGTTCAGTAATGACCTTAGCTTCGTTTGTAACGTAGTTCCAAAGTGGCACAAGCCTAATAAAAGATGGCTTTCAAAAGATGTTCATACTGGGTTGACTGACCAAACTGAACCTGAAAGGTTTATATATAATGTTCTTAATATAAAACCAGGTTAGCTGATCTGGGAATAGGAATCATTTCAACTTTAAACTTGGAATTATTGAGAATAGTGAGCTGATTTATGGAAATATCTACTACAATCTTTATAGCAGCAAGGCCAATAATATAATAGTCAACGGGGCGACATGGAATGAACAAAATTGTTTCAAAAACGTGACAAAATAGTTTCAACCCTGCATAAGAAATATTTCAGCAATATTGTTAATAACTATGAACAGGAAGTGTTTATATAGGCTGCCAACGAAGGAGATAAATAAAATTTCTATTCTATGTAGAATAAATACCAACACTTAACAAGCTATAAATCTTGTCATGATACAGTAGTGAAATGTCAATATTTTTTTATAATTATATTAACTGTATCTATATTTGTATATCTTCCAGACTACAATAACAAAAAATTCACGTTATTAAAATCTTGCTCAATACCGATAGAATCATTAAAACAGAACCTAAAAGAAGCACTGTTACATTCTGCTGCCCACTTGTCGCAGAACAACTTGAACCTTGTACAATCATCAATATGAAGATAGTTCACAGCCGTCTCAGTATTTGCTTGGCCAGATAAAGAAACATAATTTCACCTATCCATACCCCATTTCAGATATATATATGTGGGATCTGACACTAATTTAGAGTGCCGTCACCTCAAGACGTTATGACTATTGCTATTGCCATTTAGTTTTTAAGAAGTAGGGTCCACTACAGAGCGATGCCACATTTAACATTACCAGTTATTGAAAGTAAATGATAAAACAACAATCTAAGTTGATATGATGTACGTTATAATTCTTACCGAAGAACGACCAGGGATCTGTTTCACAAATTTTTGTTAAGGATACAATCAAGGTTTTAAGAAATACAGTAACCTGCTTGGTTAATAAAAACTCAATTTAAGTGATTGACCAATTTGACCACTGGAACACTAAAATCATCCCAAGTTAAGTTTTCGTGAAACAGGCTCCTGACATCGAATTATTTTTCTGAAACGTGATACGGTAAGTGAATGAAATATATTTGGACGGCCGTATTCTTTTAAACGGAATCGAAACATCTGTCTAGTACATGGTGTTTAAACGATCTATATCTTTAAAGTGACTTTCGTGATACACAAGCATTGGTTCCAGTTCAACTACCAGTTAAAGAGAACGAAGAAAGTAGAAATTGAACGATTTTTTAATTTGTAACAGGTGAACATTAACATTGTGTTAAGAGAATAAAAAAGTTACTAATGACCGTTATACTAGAATTCAATAATAAAAGTTTGTTCAAGTTGTGAAATCTGTATAGTTATGTACATTGTTTGCTTCAACGGCAATTTAAAACTACTAGCTTATAGTTTTGTTTCCTTTGGATGTAAATTTCGAATTCCCACAGCTACAAGTTGCAGCATAAGTTAAATGGTATGGCGATAGTGACATCAATATGTTTTTCTCAAACACCACAGAAGAAATACGAATAGTGCAACTACAAGCTTTGAATAAGATGACTCTAATGGGACAGGACAAATTATATTCTGGCAAACTTGATGCCTCCAATTATTAGCATGTCAGTTTCACACTCATTTAGAAAGGCTTCACAGCTGTCAATATTTTATATATTATTGTAAGGTCAAAACAGTATAGACACAATGTTTTTCAGACGAAACTTGAGACGCCACATTGAACTACGCCAACGTAAATGTAATTTCAGACCTTTAGAGTATGTATTAGAAGAATGTATTATGCAATGGGGTAGTTGATGTTCTCGAAGATATGATAGAATCAGGAAGTGGGCGATAAATGATTTGAAATCGAATCAAAGACCTGGTACTTCACTGGGAATGGCCTGATGACACATTTAACCCAGTTTGTCTGAGAGCGTGGGATATGTAAATGCCAGAAATTTTGAAACACTCATCCTGCATTAGGCGTACATAACTTACTGCATTTCTACCTCGACCTCAAAATTTCTTTTTTTAAATGATAACTCGCAATAATAGGTAGAATGATGTATAATACTAAAAAAGCGACCAGGACGCTGAGGAGTCTCCACTGCACTGCCAACGGTTCTGTATCTGTATATCACATAATAACAATTCAAGTGAGTATAAGTCAAATGAAAGGACCAACAATTTCTCCACTATGTTGGTTCTAAAATAGCCAACGGTTCGGTATACTAGTAAGCTAAAAATTCAAGGTAGACACCTGATGTCTAATGCCAAGAATAGACCAGAGCTTTCAGGTGTCTCCATTCTGTTGGTTCTAAAACAACCAACGGTTCTGATGACATGTTACTTTTATGATACAGAGCAGAGCAGGACCTGGACCTAAAGCTATCTAAGGTTATGAAAGTATTATTAAAACTTACCAAATGCAATACGTTTCCCAAACAGATTTTCAGCCTTGTCTTTCATTGATAGTAAACAATCCAATCCACTTTGAGAATTAACAACTTCTCTGATACAACTAGCACATTGCATTTTGAGCACCATATCACCTAGATGGTGATTTTCACATTTAGCTAAATTATTGAGACATTGAAACAATAATCCAAGACCATCGAAAGTCAAAAAATCTTCCATCCAACTCCGTTCGTTATATTTGATACATTTCCTTAATTTTGCCAGACTTTGTATAGTGGGGTTACGGATCCATTGTAAAAAGTGCACAGTTTCGGTGGATTTCTCTTCCAATAGCGCTATATCCACACCTAAAGTAAATCCGTCGGATTTGGCTCGTTTGGCACGATTCTGTTTTTTCTTTCCAAAGCGAGTTGTTTTCGTTTCTTTCGACATTTCGCCTGTTTTTTCACCATTTTCAAGAGAACTCATATTTTAGATTAAAATATACAACGTACTACACATCAATTACACTTTTAATCGCATTTCAAAGGCTATAAAACCGCGTAAGGGAAATATTACACATTTCCACAAACAATCCACGTTTATAAGTTTATCATGAATGAATAGACGAATGTGAGTGGTGAATTGAGTGGAAATAGGTTAGTCACAACTTTTCTCTATACGGCCATACAGATGAGAAACATATGGCATGCGCAGTGGATGGTATAATTCTTCTCGCCGATATATATAAATATATACAATGTATACACGAATTCTCGGTATAATAGGTTGTACAGTACCTATATGAATGCAGTTTGTCCTATTCTTAGTAACAAGAAATAAAAAAGTTACGCCTTAATTTTGAATGTATTAGTATATTCGATTCAAGGATTCGTCACAGTTTAATCTAAAACTTTGGAGTTGAATTTTATATTCCATTAAGTACGAATAAATATCATGTCATCACAAATACACTTTCCAGTGGAAATATTGTTTACTAAACAAAATATACTTACAAGTACTTCTGATGCACTGTAAGTACTTCTAAGATTTCCATGATATTGCTAAGTTTAAAATAAATGCAACAGAACAGTTTTAAATTTGTTGCATAGGATTTTCTGGAGGGTCTGAATCCTTTTGTAAAAATATCAGGACGTATTTTAACGAAAATTCCCCTCAATTTTAATATTTATAATAAACGAAACTTATATCATTCGTATTATAAACATGTACATGTATAAAATATAAAATAAATGAGTTTTATGTTCAACTTAACGCTTGACTAATCTTTTTGTTTATGCATTGCATTCAAGTAGAACCTTTGAAATTTCACATTAATTCTTGTTATTATTATTATAGTCAAAAGGACAGTTTAACAAAAAGATTAATGGATAAATAATGAAAATAAAAAATTACCCTACACAAGATTTGCACAACGTAATTGCCAAACCCGTTTTGAAGAAAATATGAAAAAAAGTATGATAAACAACACTGCAATGCATTGACAGTTTTTATCTAAGATGGCGTAAGGTTACTATCGTTTGATTTACAAATATTGTGAATTTGTTTCTTAAGCTCTTTTGAGACCACACTGTCAAGATCTTGTATTACATTATGTTACAAGCGGACGCCAAGCCAAAATTTTCAACTGTCAATATATTTGCCACGACAGACACTATGACGATGAGAAACGTAAAGGGCTGTAGTACAAAACGTAATAGACTGGAAGTGGACCGTGTGAGGTCGAATATCACATATATTCATCGGCATTTTAAGTCCATCTACAGTTTTGTACCGTTGTGTTCCTCTTTCTGTTCTGTTCCTTCTTTCACTGTTCTCACGGCAAGCAAGGATGTACAATGGCCGTTTCGTTACATTTCAATAACGGCGCGGCCGGAAGTGTGGCTGCGCCAGTTAGGAGAGCTTCATTTGAGTCTCTTGATACAATGATTACTTTTGCAGTCTGTCAATGTTTTGATCGTAACCCTTAACTATATACCCACACTGAATAGGACTACATATAGATCGGCATCTGATCCCCAACCCCAAACTAAAATGGCTCACACTGCGTTTATTACTTTCGTCAACGGAGAACACTTTCGAGAAAATGAAATTTGAAGTTTCACTCGAATTGTCAAGAGGATAATCGGCTGCATTTTGGTCTAGGGAAGAGTATAAAACCTAAAGTTCTTTATCAGGTAGGGTAGCAACTTGAAGTGTAGCAAACTCTGACGTGCCCTTAAGCTCTTAACGTTTGATTTGTTGGAGGTCTTAAAAAACGCATTGAACCTCAATGAAGACGTAAACAACTTAGAAGCAACTTAAATACATGCATCGCTGGTAGACCTTGGAGGAGCCGCTTCATCACCCCAACGGCCCACTATGATGGCCAAAATCACGACCAATACGTTTTGGGTAAACAGGGCTGTCGTGGACGCTAGAAACGGAGCGTAAACGTAGAATGGTTTGTAATTGTTAAAGAATATCAAGACATGGGTAATTCTAAACTTTTTATATCAAAAGAAAATATATCACAAAGATAAAGGGCATTAACATGTTTCATTTCATACAATGTTCAGTATGAGAAAGACATAATGTAAGCACTTTTAAAGATCTAACAACATATAACAAGAAACATTTCACTAAGTACTATATGACAAGAATGAAAATAGAGCACCTTTTTCAAATTACATTGCTGTTTTTATTTACAAATACATAGTTAAGCTGAGCAAACACCAATGCCGAATATTACTTCCCAATGCCGCAGTTACATAATCATTTATGTGGTATGATTACTCGTTATTATAGTATTTATACACTTTATATATTAGTCAACGTGAATTAGAGAGTTTTTCAAATCTTGGTAAATGCAAGTAATTCATTTTATATGAGCCATTACAACGATTTCAGCGGGTATTTTTGCAATAAAATACTTTTGCAAATACCATTGACTTGGATGGTTACAGCAATACTAATTACAAAAGAATATGTTAGTGTAACTACATGTAATAAAGAGCAGATTTTGACTAAAACTCTTTCTTAAATAAAAGTATTTTTTGACATCTTTACATTATGTTGACCAGAAACCCACACAATAACCTTCTTACTACTTTTGATTTATGCCTATATACTCGACTTATATTAATATGGAACTCGTAAGCTAAATATCATCAACGCGAACAGAAAATCCTATATTAACAACAAAATGAACAGAATGCATCAAAAATTCTTTTTACATTTTCGACATTTGTTAACAATGCGGTCTAGAATGTTGTGTCTAAAAATGTTACCATCACCAAATAAAGATTTGAATATTTTGATTTTTGTTCCGTATGATCTATATAATATTTGATTTGTTGCTGTTTTCACCCGGTGCTTTGATAACGTAATATAGCCGATACTACTTTTGAACCTACATACCTAAACTAACAACTAGACAAAAACTAAAAATATATAAAAAAAAAACAATATTAGATAGAAAATATTGGATGTGCAAGCTTTTTACTATAAAAGTTCCCTTATTTTCAAATATCACAAGTTTCTCTAGAAGTAGATAATTTCTTATCAATTGATGTATACTGAAATTCGTAGCATAGTCTCTACTTGTGACCTAGGCCAGTGCTTCTATAGGAGAACATCTCTTATAACACCCTTAACAATTCATAGTAACCGCAAGTCAAATTTGTACACTTGCCACTCCTCTCGATTGTGAGATTAATCTTAAACTGAGCTTTTAGAGTATGGTAAAATAGAGTCAACGAATTGCAAATAATTGAAAAAGGTTTTGCTTTGGAATGTGGTCCACAACTTTAAGAATGCTACGCGTACTGTGTTCTATAAACCCTGATACTAAACCGGAAACTAAGTGGGTTTTCTAACTATCGAAGCCTGAGATGCCATCCGTAAAACGGTTGATGTTAATCTTGAATCAAACCACAAACTTAAAAATAAGCACAGGCTGCACAGGCTTTTAAAACTACATTATAAAACTACAAGCGGAGTTGCAATTAAAAATGGTTGAAAAATAGTTTCTAGAGAATCATATCACAGACAATTTCTAACTACACTGCCGCTACGGGAACTTTGGTCTGTTCTGTTTGCTTTTTCTTCTGTGGTTGTGCTTTCTTCAACTTATAACCTTTCTTAATATCAGACAACAATTTGTCTATAATACAGTCTTCATTATCAGATACTACTTCTTTCTTACCAGAGGCTGAAAACACGATGCAGAAATAAGAAAGTCATTGAATAAACATCTAGTAAAATACTTGTCTCCCATGAAAACTTTACATGGTAGGTCCTAATCGACTCGGGGTTATTTTCCGTGGAGACAACGATAACCAATTGATTAACATTCCACCCAAATTATTATCGACGTATTTAATTGAGGTCCAAGACAAAGATCAAACTCTATTTGAATCCATAGTATGTCGAACAGAGCCTCATTTGCAATAACAAAACTTATATGGTTTCAAGAATAACGATCCTGTAGATATTATTCACAAGTAAAACACAGGACGTCTAGTCTCTGTTTGTTCGGGATTTATGGACAACAGAACAGTTCAAAAAGTGGAAACAAAGTTTAGTACGAGTTTCACGAGTGCCGGAAGAAGATAGTAGGTGTAGACATAATTCAAAATGGCGGAGAAGGAAATGGATTCAAAAGTGCGACATCTTTGCTTTCATATACTGTTTGCTTTGGAACAGAATTGAAGCAGACAAAACCTATTAAAAACCCTACAATTGAGCGCCTCCATGAATGGTATAATAGGTTTCTTCATCTGACATAATGGATTACATCCCTTCAATTCTTACCTTCTCTCTTAGCTCTTAATTCTTCTTGCTCTTTCTTTCTCTTTATAGCTCTTTCTTCTTGCTGCTGTCTTTGGACGTTTTCCTGAGGAGAAAAAGAGGACATTAATAATCAATTTAACCTTGGTACCTACTACAATCCACACAAATCAATTTACAATTATTGGAATGCAATGAAAGGTTACTTCTCTTTCAATTTAGTGATTGGAAACTGATAGTTAAAATATGTTATGCTTTCTGTCGTAGTTCACTTTCTGTACCTAGAATGAACTTCGAGGAAAGATACCACTATAGGCTTATGTATTTCACCATTCGCAGATATGATGACAAACACTTACTTTTTGACATTGTTGAACCTTTTCACAGAAAATTCTCATATTATTCAAGCAATCCTCTAATTTGAAATTTGATTCTTGTTCACAAAAATATTCAGCTAATTTATTGGATAAACCGTCTATTTCCTTTATCTGAGATTCAGCCTCGTCGATTTCTTTAAAGCCTTTCTGTAAAATAAAATTTCAAACTTAACAAAAGCTGTCTAAAATATTTGTTACAACCTTTAACAGCTTAAATCAGGCATACGTATTTTGGAATGGAAAACTTACAATTTGGATTTTTTTAGCCTTAAATTGACTCAATATGCGTTTCACAAGACCTATAACTAACAAAAACGGAACAGTCTTATCATCCAAAATGCGTTTACAAGAAATTTTAAAATTTTGTTACACAGGGACGGATACCTAAAATTGAGCTCTGTTAAAGTGTAACTAATAATATAGACAGGACAATGAAATGGTATGCGGACGCAAGAAGACGTTATATTTCTTGGTAGCTCGTTAGGACCCATCAAGATGAAATATCTTGCTCAATATAAATCTTGATATAAATGCCAACTAACCTGTAAAAATTCATTAAACTGTAGTTTAACGTCGTCATCAGCTTTACTGACTTCCTTTTCTAGTGTATTTAAATTATTTAATGCTTGTTTCTTCTCGCTTGTTAGGTTGTCGACAGTTAATCTGTAATATTAAGAATCGTTTGTGCTTATTCATTTAAATCATGTCTATGTCATCTATACGTTAAAAATTGAGCTCTTGACGTATTAAAGGCCAAAGCTAGTCGTTTGCTGATAGTCATACATGATCAAGTTTTGTACTTAAAAGAGTTTTAAGAGGTATGTTTTTTATTTGTTTCTATTTGCCCCATTCTAATCTAAGGTTTGTCCCAGTTTAACAAAAAAAATTTTTATCAGATTGCTTCTCGCAGTAGTAGTCATGTTTTACTAGTGAAAAACCGAAAAGACACAAACAGAAATAAAAACATAAAACCCGTCTTTGTTTAAAATCATAAAGATAGTGGTTACACAGATAAACCATGGTATTGCATTCATGGCAATGTGCCTGCATTTTAAACACTGCTAAACTTTAGCATATTTAAATACTTACTTGGAAGCTACAGTAAGAGGGTAAAGTAATTCACCAACAAATGATAGGATTTGACCCTTTTCTCTCTCAGCATCACCGGTTAAATAATGCAGCAATGTTACCCTGGGTTTGTTAGCTCTGGTGTCCATCAATTTATTCAGTGAACCAATTTTGAATCCAAGGGCATTACCAGCATAACCTCCCTAAAAAATATGGTCTTTGAAGTAGTGTTTTCATTTAATTATATAAAACAAGATATACTACATGCAGACTACCTCGAAATGCACATCTAAATAACCTTATGCATGGTGAAAAGTTTGAAGTTCTTTATTTCAGTACTATGCGGTCTTTAAAGACCAAATGTTTATATGAATAATAATATTTTCAGTTAAAAGTATTCATAATACACGAAAATGCTCGACCAAGTATTTGACAGTGTCGTTTATTAACATTTGTTTTACTGTTCGATTGTTTCCTCATTCAATAAGACGAAAGAACTACTTTCCCTATTTCGCAGTGACAACTATTGAGTGAAATAGTTATATATTTCAAAGTATGCCATTATTTCAATAGGGGGTCCAGACCACTATATATTATCAGTGTAGACAGTTAATATCCACTGTAACGACACCACATTTGTATCCAAAGGTATAGAATATACTTACAGCGTTCATGAAGTTGCCAGTATGTAAAACATATCGAAGAAAATCTTTCAAAGAATCATTTTCTAATAGACCTTTACAGGCTTTTATCACAGCCGCCAGATTACCATGTAGAATCTCCATATTCAAACCAAACTCTTGTTTCAATAACATCCCATCAATACGAGTTTTATAGAATGGTAATGTGGTTGTTTCTAGGAAGAATTTTTCAGCATTTCCTAATTTTGTTCTATCTCCTGTGAACTCTTTCAACATTGTGATCTGACAAAAAAATACAAATTGTTCTGAAAAAACGTTTACATAATGAAAGAATGGACTAATGAATATTCATGAACGATGAACGTCTATACCTTGGTGCCGACAGACAAAATCGCCTCTAAACTTTATTAGTCACAACGATATTTCTCCAGAACGGTTCAAAAATGTGTTGAAGAGAAGAAGTTGCGAGAGACAGCACTCACCTCGTCAGTTTCAGGAATTATTTTCTGTAGGCCCAGAAGTCTTTCAGTACCAATTACTTCAGGATCACCTTGTTTGATCATTTCTATAATTTCACTATTAGGTCGTTTAAATTGTTTTAAAAATATATTTACATTCATACTCCTCTTCATATCTAGTAGATTAATCTGAAAATAACCGGATAATAAAACCGTCATCACAAAGAAAACATCAACAAAAGTTGGGAACAAAATAGAGGGGACATAAATCGGTTTAATAGGGATAAAAACAATGATGTCGCTATCTTGATGATCAAAACTTCATCTTCAACCGTTATATCGATTCATTCAAATCAACTTTATATTTTGGTAATTAAAACATCGAGTGATTGGAATTTTCGTGATGCAAACGTGGTACAGGAGTGCTATACACTTAACAGAGATGCAAATAGTGCATCAGTTCGCTGTTTTGTGTGATACTTTTATAATGATGTTTCCATAAACTGAAATCGTCAATCATTACCTCTGATGGTTGTTTAGCTTTGGTTTCTTCTTTACTTTCAGTTTTAATTTGTTTCTGACAGAATAACTGCTCTAATCTATCATACTTTACTTCTATCTTATCTTTCATTTTTAATACATCTTTCCAGATATTGTCATTAGCTGAAGATGAAATACAAAATAAAGTCAGTACCAACCACATCTAAACCTTGGATAAAACTACTAAATAATTGGTTGAAACAAATAGCCAGAATCAAACAGCTTTATTAATTTTTTACTCCAATTTCAGCCAAGTGAAAAAATCTCTAAACCCTTTAGTCGTTTACGTTTGAAGGCCTATTCAAATGATTCAGAATGAATAGGTACAGTGATGATAAAGTAAAGTAATGCGGTAGAAATAATCAATTTCCGGGAATTATTTAAAGCTTGTGTATAAGTTAAGAGGTCATAATGGAATTTGTACTTACAATTAAGAACATGTGCTGAAAGCTTAGACCAGTTGAATGTTTTCATTTTATGTTTAGGACGAGGAACTTCAAATCCTCGTAAACCTGATGGAGGCATCCTGAACTGTGGTGCTGAGCCTCTTCCGATGAAGGGTGGTGGTGGAGCGCCTGGTGGTCCACAACCTGGAGGTGGTGGTGGTGGTGGTGGAGCCATGCCAGGGAACCCAGGGGGAGGTGGTGGAGGTGGAACACCACCTGGTAATCCTGGTGGTGGTGGAGGAGGAGGTACACCACCTGGCAATCCTGGTGGTGGTGGGGGAGGGGGAACGCCACCTGGTAATCCTGGTGGTGGTGGAGGAGGAGGGGGAACGCCTCCTGGTAATCCTGGTGGTGGAGGAGGAGGAGGAGGAACGCCACCTGGTAACGCTGGCGGTGGTGGTGGGGGTGGAGCAACACCACCTGGTAATCCTGGTGGTGGAGGAGGAACTGGAATAGAACCACCACCAAGTAACTGTGGTGGTGGAGGAGCAACAGGTATAAATGTTCCATTTAAGCTATGAGGGACGGGGGGAGGTGGTGGTACACCTGAGACAGGGGAAGATACACCATTGGGTAATTGAGGAGTTGGTGGTGGCGTTGGTATTCCATTTGGCAAATGCGGCATAGTAGGAAGCACTTGAATCCCTTTTGGTAATATTTTTGTCGTTATATCCTTTGAATTTAACTTTGGTGCTAATCCAGTTTGTGCACTGTGTGTTTTTGAAATTATTTCCTGAGATTCCACTTCTTTCGCAGAAGATTTCACAATCGAAGATTCAGCAAGGAACGGTAAATCCGTCTGAATTGCCTTATTGTTGTTCGAGTCAGTTAGGACTGAATCGCTGTCCTGGACTGCTTTATGAAGCACAAAACACTTTCTGGCCGCACTCTCCATCACTGTCCATTGTGTATCACTAAGAAAAATATAAAATAATTGATGCATGTTAACCTTAATATTGAAACCCTGAGTTGAAAAATTGGTCTAGGTCCTTCGATGTCTTAAAATGAAATGAGTCAAAGAATACTATAACAACATACCTAGCGTGGCACTGGGATTTCCTTACTCTGACGCGTCTGGCTAAATTTAGTAACAGAATGTGTCATTGATTAGGTGAATCACTACCTACGTCATAAAATCAATTAATTTACCTGATATATTCGTCTGGATCAATATGAAGTAAAGCCTGTAGTATTGTTGTGAATGTATCGGCCTGGGGCGTGTTATATACCTATATAATGACAAATTACGAAAAATCGATTAATTTATCTTTTCAAATGTAACGAATGTTTTTGCCTTGCAAACCATGGGGACAGTTAAACTTTTGGAAGATGCCTAGTATGACACTATACTACCAAAACAATTCACCTGTAACTTAAGGTATTTCACTAAACACTTAAATCGTGTTTTTATGCAGTTCAGAGGAACTGAGAATAAATATCGACTTATATATGGGATTGAACTGTGGTAATAGGGCTAGCATACAAGTTGTTGTCATTAAAAAAAACCTTGAAAATTAAATTCTTTTTAAAGTCAACACAAGTTGAACTTTATTTTATTTCATTGGAAATAAGTATGCATAGGTGATGACTTGACTAATATGTAATCATAAACATCTTAGTAGTAACTAAACCAATAATTTGATAAATCTCACGTATCCTGATGCTATAGTAATGTTACTGGAAATGTTTTTGTGTGTTTATTTGTAGACGATATCATTGTCAACTTTTGCCTAACAATTGATAACAAAGAACACCCAAACATGTACAAACATAATCTTTAAATGACATTTAGAAGTAGGTAGGATATATTATATAACAACAAAATACACTATTATAGATATACTACTTCTCTAAGCTACTACTTTATTGCTTGATAAAGATTCCTGTGTGTGAATTGAAACGATGCTTAAATTAAAGAGAAGTAGTTTATCCATGGTGTATTTTGTTGTTATATAATGCACAAACATAATTAAGCAATTCGTTTCGTTCCTCCTTAGAACATACCTTTTGTAGAATACCATTGAATAACTGTAGTGGATTGTTAATATCAATATTGGTACAGGATACAATAGAGGTTATTTCTTCTTCGTCATCATGACGTTCTTCATCAAATACATCACATTGTATAACCAAATCTTCATTATCGTCATCTCGTAGCGTGTTGATGATATCAAGGAAGTTTAAACCTTAGTTTATTAAAAATAAATTTTAAGATCATCAGGTTTTTCAGTAAAGATTTCTCCATAACAGAACATAAATTATCCTTAATTTGTACGAACTGACGCATGAAGAACTGTGGGTTAAAGATAGGTTCGAGTCTGTTTTCTATTATAGTAGCCGTAACTTAGTTAACGCTTGATTTTTTTATGGCATAATCTAATAATGACATATGATACAAAACTAAACCAAGAGCACAAGATAGACACAACTGGCATATAATTTAAGATTCTGTGAAAAGGCAATGATGAGTGATCTTTGATTATTCAGGACACTTATAGCTGTATGTACTTTACTTATTCGACGTCTATTGACCTGTACTTGTGGATAACCCTGATCAAATGATGACGCTATAATATTGTTTTTTGCAATCTCGGGAATCAAAGACGACTGATTAAGTGCCCCGACAGTGGCTAGAAAACTATTTTTTAAATAATCCACTTACCTATAAACTGGTTTCTGATTGAAACTCTTTCTTGTAAATCGTCAGTACCAACTAAGATACAGTTTACAAATGCCATTAACGTAGTTTTATATGGTACTAATTCAGCATTCTTCAATTCGTTCACTATGACACTGAATTTATATCTTTGTTTCTTCATTGTCTGGAATAGCAAAGGAGTAAAAAGTGTCATGTAATGCCGCTTATTTTTATGAAAACTCAACCCTAATATAATTGATATAGAACAGATGGAAATGTTTCAACAATTTCTGGAAACATATTGAGCTCGACTACCAAGGTTAGCATAGTACATAATATATAACCTTGAATGTATATAAAGAGTATTATGTAACATACCTTGAATGTATCTAAAGAGTATTATAAACATACCTTGAATGTATCTAAAGAGTATTATAAACATACCTTGAATGTATCTAAAGAGTATTATAAAACATACCTTGAATGTATCTAAAGAGTATTATAAGCATACCTTGAATGTATCTAAAGAGTATTATACACATACCTTGAATGTATCTAAAGAGTATTATAAACATACCTTGAATGTATCTAAAGAGTATTATAAAACATACCTTGAATGTATCTAAAGAGTATTATAAAACATACCTTGAATGTATCTAAAGAGTATTATAAGCATACCTTGAATGTATCTAAAGAGTATTATACACATACCTTGAATGTATCTAAAGAGTATTATAAACATACCTTGAATGTATCTAAAGAGTATTATAAGCATACCTTGAATGTATCTAAAGAGTATTATACACATACCTTGAATGTATCTAAACAGTATTATAAACATACCTTGAATGTATCTAAAGAGTTTATAACATACCCTGAATGTATCTAAAGAGTATTATAAACATACCTTGAATGTATCTAAAGCATCTAATGCTAGTCGATACCCATCTTGAGAGTAAACACATAATGCAGATAACAGCTCAAACACTTGTTTCTTAACCATAATATTTGTGGTGTCAAGAGCTAAAAAAAATAAGAGCCTTTGTTAACTGGAGAAAATCATAACATATTTCCATGTAAGTACCATGCGTTGTTTCGAATGTCACTTTAGTAGATTATCCTCGGTAGTGGAACAGTGAATTCGGTGTAACGAAGGGTGAACTGGATTTGCTAGCCAAAAAGTGATTTGCGTTTGAAATCATAGTGCAAGAGACAAAATTCCAATGCTTGGCAAACTATTTTGTTTAAATCATGAAATCATGGACGAGAAACTGTAAATAAATAGTATTTTTGGTATATGGTATTGTGGGTGATTAAACCAATCATTTGAGATTGTTAACTTGACAGTTTTAATCTTTCTATTATCAACTTATCTTATCTTGCTAATTGTTTATGATTTCCGCATTCAGAGATAATAATATCTTATTCAACTGTTTTCTTTTTTTTAATGTTAATTTTCTTTATTTGGGCCATTAAAATCATGTTTTATTTAGAAATTATGAATTTTTTTTTTTGCCATTAAAGCACCAACGAATTGTCAATATTCATCATATTACAATATAAAGTAACAATACGTTTCAGGTTGATATATTAGATTGACGAAAAGGTAATCTATCATTATGAAATAGTGGGTGAAAAATAATGTATATTATTTAGGTCAATGATTATTCAAAAGATATTAACCTTTGAAATACTAGTAAGTAAAGAGGTCATTTTAACCCATAGGTTTTCTGTAAACAGCAAACAAATTATCATATACTGCCCCGGCAATAAAAAATAAAATTTGTATAAAGGTATATATGATCGAAATCGCATATTTATATCGAATTTTATTTGCAAAAATCACTTATAAATTATGTTCCCGAGCCGAAGGAACCGTGATGACCAACGAAAAACGGTCAGACAAAATTCATTTTTCCCCTTTGAATGAAAGCATGGTGCGTTATTTGGTATGATTTTATTTAATTTAGAATAAGAATGTTTTGAAGGTTCTAATATAATTAAAAGAGATTGTTGAACTATTGAACCCATTGAATATGAGGGTTAAATATATCTATTAAACGATGGTTATTAATATCTGATAGAAGTGAATCCCCCGGTGTTAGAAACCTCATCAAACTGTGTTGATGAGATTAGAGAAGATAATTTAAGGAGATATATCAACGATGTTTGAGTCTTAAAGGGATTAAAAAAGTTTTATTTTCAGCTTTTATAGATATTATAATATCAGCGGTATTTATAGCTTCTGGTTGGAACGTCGTTTGCATTGCAATTTCTAAACCCTTTCACAGCTAATTCACATGAATTGCTTATAAGGAAGTATTTTATGAAAACTTCCTTTAAATTTCTATGATTACAGTTACACATGGGACTTTTCAATGTTTAAATTGTTTAATTTTAATTTTCTTTGCATGACATTTAGTTTAAAATTTGCGAATAAAATTGCTGCGTGCTTACACTTAAAGTAACATGTGAAATAATAATGCTTTTAAATTCAACAAAGAAGTTTAAAATAGTACCTGTTGCAAATTTGGGAGCATAATTGTCACTGCCGATTAAGAATTGTATTCCTTGTTTTGAATTTAAACACGACTTAATGCATAAAATACACTCTACACGCAAAGTGATGTTTATCAAATCGGACTTATACCTAGATAAGTTATCCAAACATTCAAACAATAGCTCTAATCCATGATGACGTAGGAAATCCTTAATCCATTCCTCATCAGAGTTGGAGATATTTTTTCTCAGATGACACATGTTTCTGAGTGACGGATGCTGGAGTAAAAATATCTCCTTTTCTGATATAAAATCATTATCAGAAAACTCAGTATCAAAATTATGCCGAAGAAGAGTCGGTGAGTAACCGTCCATTTCACCCATGGTATCTTAAATACCACCAAACCCTAATATATCACACAAATCTTTTAATAGCGTTCGTGTGAGCAGTTGGTTTGTGCTTCTTCAAGCATCAGAGCAAATAAAAATGTGCTTAAATCATCAACAAATACACTACTATATTAACAGCATAATATAAGCTTTACATAGCGTATCAATTGAAACAATGAAAAAGACCATTAAATTAATGATTCGTATTACAGCCACAATCCAATCAAACTTTTCAGGTTTCTGATTCTTAATCACAAGAGATGGGTACTGAATTTCATTGCCATTAATTCAGTTTTATCTGTGTCGAAGTGTAGCTATCCGGTTTCTCATCCACATTTCATGTCTCCGTCAATGTCATATCGTCTCGGAAACCTGATTTTAATTCCATGATGTTTCACTGAACTGAATGTTCACCATTAAAATTTACTCATTTGCTACAATATTGATACTCCAAAGGAATAAACTATTTCTATATAATTTTTAAACGTTAACTTATCTACAGAGACAAAACATTGACCACATATTGTTGCCTAAGGTATTTGATCATTCTACATGAATAAATTTTTAAGTCAATATAAAACATAAGGTAATAATCAAATTATATTATCCATCTATGACGCTGGTATTTCATTAAAATGATAGATCTCTCTTGCTGTCCATCATTCCTCTTCTATTTATACAGAGATCTTTGTAGGTTTTATTATAAAAAAGTGGTTCGGGCAGATAATGATATAAATCCCTCCTTCAGGGATATACATGTATAGATAAACGGTGGTTAGTCATTTACATTTTGTTCACCCTTTAATGGGACTATTATAGGTATCACGGATAATTTAGGATTACTTTAATCTAAGACAATCAAGAAGCAAAGTTACTAAGAATTATTCCCTAAAAGATAGAGAAGGAAACATCAAACTACTCGTAATGACAAGAGGTACCCCTTTCATATATTTTTTTTAAAAGGCTAGTCAAGAGTTATTGCCCTTGACATTACTGTCTTCTCATTTTTTTTTTTTTTTTTTTTTTTAAAGATATACCTTTTTGTTCTCAACTTATATATAACTTATTTATATATTCCTACAGTTTGCAAAAATTGATTGCAAATTTATCAGAATGCTTATTATGGAATCATGGATAAATATTCTTAAAAACAGTTACTCTCCAACACTTTCATATTGTTTTATGCTGTAAGGCCAACAAGTAAATGAGTAATACGTGATTTCTAAATTTCTCAGAACCGACATTTACAGAAATGGAGTGTACGGTGGTGTGTTTAGTACAGGTTTAATTTATTTTTATTTATGATTTCATTCTACTTAATTATTCATTTTTGTTTACTGAATATTCTTTTTCGTTTACTATATTATGATTTAAGTCTATATATTTCATCTTTGTTTGCCGAATGTTTATTTTTGTTTTTTAATCTCATCAACTAAGAAGAATGTTAGAACTAATGTCAATTTACCATACAAAAGTAAAAGTAAAAAGAAAGAAAAGAAAGAACTATATTTTACAAGAATAACTTAGGTTCACAAGTCCCACGTGACAGGGATCCTTTCTACCAGCTGGTCCTTGGCAAAAGATGAATCAATTCATAATTAAAATGGAAAATAGTAACAAAAATTTAAATTCAGCAAACAAACATAAGACAAAAGTAGAAATTAATCATAAATAAAAACATGTCCTAAATAAACCACCGTAGACATGCAATATCAACGAGTTAGTTTCATGTATAAGGAAAAACATTTCATAGACCTATGACATTTATAATGTTAGCGATAATTACATATCGCCATATACAATATCAGTATAATATTTAATTACATTGTTACTCCCAGTGATTTAAATCCCAGTTGCTGATTCTGATAAATTTATAGCTATTATCCAGGCACTTTATTGAAAAAAAAAATTCCTCAAAAATTTAAAGATCTTGCTAAGAGTGTCCTAAAAAGCTTTTTTAACAAAAGCCCATTATGCTTTCACGTGAATGAGAGATTTGCCATTGTTTTTTTTTATATAAACAATATTTATTTACACTGGATTGGGCAGCAGGCTACGCCTATATAAGCCCTCTCCAGACAAACATAATTTACAATGCTACAGACATTTAAATAATTTTGTGGAAGAAAATAAAGTAGGGGAATGCAATAAAGTTTAAATATAAGATTAAAATTCTAAGGTATTATACCTTGAATCTTCTGCTGATGTCAAAAAAGGAACGAATTTGTTCAAAGATTATGTTGGAAGTTTCTATGTCATTTGGAATACCGAAAAGGAGAATGTCGATTTTGTGATAAATTGAAGGTAGAAGATGAATAGAGAGTTTCTGGCATTTGAATGTAAGGGACATTCTAAGAGAAAATGGCATGAATTGTTATCATTCTGAAGGTTTTGCAACTGAAGTATTTGTTCATTGTAGCGGAAATCTAGCAGTGTTAAATGGCGCAATTAAGAATTTAATATCTCTGTACAGCTGAATATTTCTGATTTTAACATAAAATAAACTAAAAAATAATTGACCTTAAAGATCTAATATATTTCTGCCAGCTGCCTTTTTATAATGATATATTATAAAATCCCCAATGGCTATTGGGAATAAATAAATATACATTAGAAATCTTCTCGTGATCTTTTTCTACTAAGAACATCTGACATTTTTGGACTTAGGTTTTTATCGGGTCACATTAGGATTTAGTTTTTTGATCAGTATCTTGACACCGAGACCTAGAACAAACGTTGATATTTTTTTTACGTTATGTTAAAACAAAAGATGAAAATTGTTTGCAAATGTAACTAAATGAAGACCAAATTAAAACGATTTTCGTAAGGTATTCGTGCGCAAGGAAATATAACCTGTTGGTGTCATTTTTCCGACGATAACGAATACCTAACAAAAATCAATAAAGTTTTTAATTTGGTCATCATTTAGTCACATTTGCAAACAAATTTTATTTGTTCTTCTTTTGTTTTAACATAACGTAAAATCATATCAACATACATTTCTTCTACGATGTTTTAGGTCAGAAAAAGGTATAAGCCTTCATTTTTCACTCATTTTTGGCCATTTGATACTTTTGCATTTCATTTCGTTTTTCGACAATTTATTTTATATTAAGTATTGCATAGGGTCAAAAGTGAAACGTCTACAGATGGCGGTAATTTTTCAGCCCTTTCTGGATGACCAATTGAATTGTGATGGAATTCGTGATGAAGTCAATTATCCTGTGATTTAATTGGTGATGAGGTGAAATTGACTTGTGATTACTTGTGATAGAGTCTATGATGAAATGAAATTGACTTGTGATGGAATTGGTGATTAAGTTAAGTGAATTGTGATAGAATCGATGATTAAGTTAAGTGAACTGTGATGGAGTCGATGATGAAGTATAGTGACTTGTGATGGAATCGATGATGAAGTAGAGTGACTTGTGATGGAATTGTTGTTGAAGTAGAATGACTTGTGATGGAATCAATGATGAAGTAGAGTGACTTGTGATGGAATTGTTGTTGAAGTAGAATGACTTGTGATGGAATCGATGATGAAGTAGAGTGACTTGTGATGGAATTGTTGTTGAAGTAGAATGACTTGTGATGGAGTCGATGATGAAGTAGAGTGACTTGTGACTGAATTGCTGTTGAAGTAAAATTACTTGTGATGGAGTCAATGATGAAGTAGAATGATATGTGATGGAGTCGATGATGAAGTGACATTGACTTGTAATTGAATTGCCGATGAATTTGAGTGACTTGTGCTGGAATTGCTGATGAGGTGAAATTCACTTGTTCTGGAATTGCTGATAAAGTGAAACTGACTTGTGCTGGAATTGCTGATGAGGTGAAACTGATTTTTGATGGAATTGGAGATGGAATTGGAGATAAAGTGAATATACTTGTTATGGAAGCCGATTCGTGGCTTAATTTAGTTATGCGGTGGATAGACTTATGATAGGATTGGTAATAAAGTAGATTGTATTTCAGCGTTTTCGCTTTAAACAGTGTTGTTTGATAATGTGGAACTTTTACATAAGTGTAAACCCCTGGTTCATAACTAGAAGTCTTCAGTGGTTATAGCGGAAGGGGACCTTTGTGTTTTGAAATATATTGGACTATAAGATCATTTTACGTTTTCTTTAGCAAACTATATTTGTTGACTTAATGTAGGTCAATCTCTTAAATGTTATTTCGAGAAAATATTCAGCTACCGAATAACACGAATTCAAAAGTTTCTGAACCTTTTAAGATAACTTTTTTTAGTGGTATTTAGTAACTGGGTAATAATTAACTGGACACAATTATATAGATAACAATTACTTTAATAAATAACTTGCGACGTTTCGATGAAGGTACTTATCATTGCTTGATAAAGACGAAAATACCTTCGTCGAAACATCGCAAGTTATTTAATAAAGAAATTGTTATCTATATTATAATTGTATCAAGTTAACCTTTTAAGATGTATTATATTGACTCGGAGAAAAACTTTTAGAAGCATACTGTGTCATTCTCGCAAAAAAAAAAAAAATCTTGACATACATTTACACGTTCATATTTTGTGTGTGTGGTATAACCGGTTTTATTTTTGTAAAATATATATAAATTATATGTATGTATAGTTTATCTATTGTGTAACTTTAGCTTGAAAGTATAAAGGATGGGTTATAACAGACGTTATAGACTTGTATTGTTCAATACCGAAATATTACTTATTTTATGAGTTATGGTCCGTCCTTTTCTTGGGCTTTAGTAGTTGACAGCAAATTGATGACAAATATATACATTGACGGTGTACATAAGTTGTACAATGTGAACATAGGGCATCGGGGAGCATGTGATGGTTAATTTTACAATCAACAAAATATCGCACTTTGACCTATGTGATAAAGTTTGCATCTTCAAAAGCAAACAAAAGCCTACTAACCTTTAATAATTCTTTTAGAATTGCCACCATCATGAACCAGAGCTTCCAAACCCAGTTTAGAATTGGATACAGATTTAATACACGACACACACTCCAGCAGCATCAGAGCGTCAGACAAGTTTGTCACTCTTCTACTGCTCATGGTATCCACATTATCCAACAAAGCGTCCAATCCTTTAGCATCGAGAAATCCTTGGATCCATCCTTTTTCACCTTTGGTTATTTTTTTCTTTAACGCAGCCAGGGATTTTACAGAAGGGATGCTTAAAACACTCACACAGATTTCTGGTTCACATAAATCAAAGTCCGCATTGGAGAGAGACTTCTCTATCTTCCTCTTGAGCATTTTCTTCATCTTGTTCTTAGGTTCCTTTGGCTCTTTATTTGCTTCACCAGATAGTGGATCGTCAGATGAGGATGCTGGATTGGATTCTGAGCTATGAGAACCGGAATCTTCAAACTTTTGTACATCACTTGATTCTGACAAGTTCTCATTGGACATGCTGAAGATCTCATCATCAACTGAAGATTTAGAGAATTCATCACTTAACGCTTCATGAAATTCCTCTGTTGCAGCCATATTCATTACCTCTCGATTTTCTACTGCATTATTTTCAACTGTGTTATCTATATCATTTTTTATTACACAATTTTCTTCAACTTTGGGTGTATCCTTGTCAACCATATTGTCCTTATTTTCGACTAGTTTTTCCTCAATTTCACTGTTGTTATTAACCTCTTCCATATCCTTGTACGGGTTTAGTTCGTCTCCTTCCCACGTTATATCAGTAATTGACTTTC
This sequence comes from Nipponacmea schrenckii, assembly GCA_030562195.1. Lineage (NCBI taxonomy): Eukaryota > Metazoa > Mollusca > Gastropoda > Lottiidae > Nipponacmea > Nipponacmea schrenckii. The sequence continues at coordinate 6,319,399 of CM060202.1, forward strand.
CAGAAGTACTATGTACATCACTATTGTTATTTTGATTTACATTGGACATATCTACATCACTACACACCTTTAAACCAAGAGGGTCAACTTCACACGACTCAAGCTTATTATCCTTAACCACGTGACCTGAAATATCGTCTGCTAAATTGTTCATTTCTCTATCGTCTGCTTCAGTTTTCCCGCATCCAACATCTTCAACTAATACATTCTTTTCCAGACTGTCATCGTACTCCAACGACGAAGATTTCTCATTAGAAGACAAGTCTATAGATGAGGATGGGGCGTCTTCATTTTCCATTTCTGCAACCTGTCCTTCTTCATACTCATCTGCATCCATGTCATCTCGGTGGCGTCGCCCCCACAAAAATGTTGATACTTTTCTGATGATTCCATGAACACTCTTGGCAGCCTGTAAGTATAAACGGATAATAATAAATTATTTATCTGAGAGAGTGTATTGATTTTCTTCTCATATTATGCAATACCTTCGAGAGGATGTATAGGTTCCATATAAGACATTTGTTATGATAACAAAAGATATGCTCTGCATAACGTATATTAAATAAAATAATAATTAGGTAAATGTTGATATATTTAATCCAGGAAGAAATGAAATGAAGTAAATAGAGTTTTACGTCCTTCGTTTCTGAACCTAATGAATCGAATAAGTGGCGAATTAATAGATATATTGAATCCAAGAAGAGGCCAAAACTGAAAATGTCGCTAGAACCATAATTATGGTACAACTTCATTGATCTAAGTGCACTAAGTTTAATAACACAATCAAATAATGAACAGCAGAATCAGAAATATATATATTCATTTCAGATGAGTTGAAAGAGGTCAAAAAATAGAAGGTAAACTATTAATACAAATTAATTGAATCTAAAGGCAACTATTTTTACAATATTATGACCTTTTTGGTAGTTTCCCAAGAGCTCATTTATTTCAATATCATAATGACATCAAAATATCAAAATTCGTTTTTATCGTCTTATATTATGGTAGCAAAAAAGGTGATTGAAATATACCAACTAAAATCATAATCATAATGCTATTTTTTTTAATTTTACATGTTTAAAGGGTGAGTGCGTGCGAGCTTCATAAATACAGGATTTATGACAAAGTCTTGTCTGAATCGAAATTTTTTTGCATTAAATATCAATTTAGTCGGATTTTAATTTTTCTTCATTATTTGAACATGCAGGTTTAACTCTGCTTTTAGATTGTGATAAAACACGTATATGTATATTATTACTGGCAGATTTTAATAGATATTTATATATAAAAAAAGGTATCTTAATTTAATAGAGATAAGGGCTAGTGATGTGACCCTACAAATAAAATTCATTGATGCCCTTCGATGCCATGGACTTGAGTTGATGGATACAATCCAATTCCAAAGTGCGTCTGTGGTCTGTGGTCGTTCCCAGATCGGGATTCCTAGGTATTAAGGATAAGACTTGCACACTAAAATCTTTGTGTGAGTGACCACGTAAATTAAAATGTTATAAAAAAGCGAAAAAAAACGTCTTAATTTTCAGACCAAAAGACAATTCTTAATATTTTTATACTAAACTTCCAAAAACGTGTTTATTCTTTATTAAATCAACAAATCCTATATAAATCTAACCTGTTCTATTGCCCCTATACAAAGTGTATGCCTCGTTCATGAAGGTTACAGAATTGTTAAAGAGAACCAAAAGCACCGGGAATGTGCCCCCGACTTGATATTCGATAAACCTTTAGAAATCGGTTCAAACCTATCAACTGATGGGTGAACTGTTTTGTGAGCTTCGAAATTTGTTATATTTTTGCTAGAAGAACATTGATAAAGACTTCATTTTAGAACAAATGTTTGACTGAAAGCTCTAGATCTAATGCCGACAATGGACTTTCTTTTAAATGACTAATTCAAAAACTATTCCGCCATTGATCTAAGTTACTTTGCTTGGCACTCCACCGTTGTTCTCTGGTGAAGTAATATATGAATTGTTGCAGAAAGTTTATTGAGAATCTTACTGTTTTTAGTCTGGATTTTTCCGTCGGCAATCTCTCAGATTCTAATATTGTTGGGTTTAAATTGTCATCTTGGGTTTCGAGTGTTGCCGCATCTTGTTGTCCTGTAGATATCATTTCAGTTGAAGGTGGGTCGCGTCCCTCATTATCAGGGCACGGTGATGACAATTTAATATCCGAACTATCCGATGTTGGCTCTACTGAATATTCAATGTTTTGCGATTCAGTCACGACGTCCTGTTCAGCTTCATAGTCGTCTTTAAATGAACTGGGGGTCAAACAAGCACCAATTTCACCACTTGACTCTAAATCCGACAGTAGATCTAGGTTCTGCTCCTCTGCAACGTAATATAGCCCAGTGGATGGATATGTGATTTCGGAAATTAAAAAATCCTTAGGAACTTGATTACATTCTTGTGTAATGTCAATCACATCTGTATTTATCTCAATAATTTCCTCATGACAACTAGTAGAATGAATTAATTCGCAGAATTTTGGAATATTGGTAGGATATTCAATGTTAGCCCGATCCAAGTATATATGTGTATCTAGTTTGTCTGAAGACTCCTTAGCAAAATTGTGCTGCTCAGACAGCTCATTGCCAGTAGTTTGGCGATCTAAAGATAAAGTTGACGCATTTACACTTTCACTGGAGGCAACTTTTTCTTTGAATTTTTTAGAGGAACTAAATATTTTCCGAAATAAGCTGATTCGCTTCTTATCTGTATCATTATCTAAGGTACCTGCCATTTTGAACTATGTAGTGCATTAAAGTCATTCAAAATAACATGCAGTAGAATAACTGAAGAGGTGACTGAACCACCAACATCAACTTCACAATACCAATTTCAAATTTTATTCGTCAGCATCACCAATGTGCCACAGGTATCAACACTGAATTCTTAACATCAACAACGTGTCACTAACATCAACACGGAATCTCAACATCATCAACGTATCACTAACATCAACACTGAATTCTCAACATCAACGTATTACTAACATCAACATTGAATTCTCAACATCATCAATGTATCACTAACATCAACACTGAATTCTTAACATCATCAATGTATCACTAACATCAACACCGAATTCTCAACATCAATGTATCACTAACATCAACACTGAATTCTCAACATCATCAATGTATCACTAACATCAACACTGAATTCTCAACATCATCAATGTATCACTAACATCAACACTGAATTCTCAACATCATCAATGTATCACTAACATCAACACTGAATTCTAAACATCATCAATGTTTTACCGATATCGCTTACACCAACATGGCAACATTAGCGATCTACCACTTATAACATCAACAATCCTTTTGAATCGGAATTAAAATGGTATTCTATTTTATATAACAATGTATGTATGTTTACCCAGGTAATAAAAACAAGAAATGTTAATTAAATCCATATAGTTATCAGACGCTTATAATGAAATTCATATCATTATGAATACCTTTGATTTTAATCTATGAGGCAAAAACTAGAGCTCATATATTAATGATGTTTATAAACCATAAAGGTACTGTATTCTCTTTATGAATATCGCCACATCACTTTCTAAATTGTTTCATATTTTTCCCTGTTGTAAGGTAATGTCTCATGTTCCTTTACGATGTATATCACCATCTTATATCTTAGATTCACATCATACGTTCCCGTATTGGATGTCTTTATTGTACATTGGTTAGAATAAGGTCCAATACACGGTCCTGTCTAACATTCAGCCATGGGGACAATACAATGAGTGATGTCACTGATGTGACTACTTATTGTTTAAAAAACTCAAATACATGTGTATTAGATGTGTAGACACATATATGTTGCTTGTTCGTAACTTCAAAAGAAATACACATATACACAACACGTGTGTATGAGATGAACAGACATCAAATATGCTTTCACATATTATTGGAAAAAGATGAATGTCAGTGTTGCAGTATTTGTTCTTATGTTCTTATTTCTCTATGGAGGCGGAGTAAGACTTATGCTCAAGACCAGCTTTAAGGATATTTACTCATCCCATAGCACAAAAATCCGCCTATGTTGTCATTAATAAATTTCTGCGTTGAATTAAGTTTACCATATCAAACATCGTTTTAATTTTAATTTCTCGCATTGCAGATATCACAGTCATCAGAAGCAAATTGGCATGACGGTTCCAGTTTGTCATTTACACAATATGCTTGGATGAGCAATGTCTGAGAAATTGGCAATGGTGTGAACTGAGAGATGTCAAATAAATATTTAATCATCTAATTCATGACAAATCTAATAACAGTTGGCTACGAGTCATTTATTCAATCATCATATGTAATAGAATTTCATAATTCCTTCAAACTGAAATATTCAACCTTTAAAATCAGTCAAATATTATACCTACGTGTGTGTACATACAAAACTTTAACGCATTTTTAACAAGGGAAATAACTAGTACTAATTATTTTTCGATTAGTCTGATTTTCAATAAGGTTCATCCTTTGGTTATTACGGACACTCCTACCACGTTTTGTCAAAACCCCTCAAGAATGTTAACGAGCAATCGTGGATGAACGGATGGACAGACATAGGTGACGACAATACACGCTCCTTCTTTATGTGGGGGTAAATAAATCTTGAAAAATACCTTGAGGGGAGAATTTTGACCGATTGAAATAAAAAGGCATTTAACATTATATTTTCTTAACCTTTTTCATCGTGTGGATACACACAGAGTGCAACCGTGGCATTAGCCGAGTGCCTGTTACTGTGAACGGATCCACATAACTGCTGTCGAGAATAAATGTCTGGTGAATGATTTTCTTCTGTGGAAATGGAACTAAGACCGGAACCAAATAATATAAATTTAGATTAATGAAGGTTTCTTACTCGATGCATTCTTCTGCTCTTCTGATTCTTGACCTTATCCACTGAATTTAATGGACTGTTGATGCTTGACTGTGGATCTTCAGTACTAGCTCGATCACTATGTACTTCCGATATGTCTGACAAAATTCCACTATCACTATCAGGAATTTTAGTTTCGGGCATCTCGATAACTACAAATTCATCGTCTCTTTCCGAAAGCACATGGCCGTTATGATTGTCATTAGGAGCGTTCTGTTTATAAGAATTCCTCTTTGAGATTGCCGAAACTTCTTCGTTGGTAGTTATGGCTTCATATTCAGTATAGGCTTTTGGATTTCCTCTCTCGAGTTCAAAAGAGTCCGGCAGTGTTTCCGTTGATAAGTCAGCGAGATCCGAGTCTAGAACATTTTCAGACTCCATGGACCCCAACTTATAGCACTCGTCCAATTCAGCAAAAAATTGCGATTCACTAGTCAATAACATTGATTTGTTTAGTCTTCCAAGCTTCTTATTACAAGATTCGACTAAGTTTTCACATTCGGTTTCTGGAACAGATTCCAGTGAGCTAATAAAACGTAATGAGCGTAAAAGTTTTTGTGATGGTGTAGTAAGAGGAACTGAATCTTGAAAACTGCTAAAATCTGAACTCATCCATACCAATTTATACATAATGTCATCTTCAGGAACATCTGGAGGCGATTCAGAAGGATTATTATTAATATTTGTCTTGGACCGTGGTCCTTTATATAAGTTCTCTTTTTTAGCCAAATGTTGCACAGATCCAAAAGGATGATTGACTTCTGTTTGGCAACCATCATCTGTTATAGGCTGGCAAGGAGGACCAGTTAGACCATCATTATCTGTTATAGGCTGACGAGGATCATAATCAGCTGAAGGTTGTACAGAATCCACAGCATGATCATTATCTTTTGTAATCTGTAAAGGCCCAGCACATCCATAATCATTCGGTTGTGAAAAGGGTTTAGTTGGCCTGCAATTATCTGATGAATATGTTGTTGATTCGGAAAGACAACCATCATCTGTTGAAACCTGTATAGATTCTTGGTGGAAGTCTTCATTCTCATAAAGCTGAATCGAGTCATCTGATACAAAAAACCTTACTGGTTTCTGTGAAACATCGATTTCTCTACCACAGTCGAGATAAGATGGTACCGATGGCATAATATATTTATTGTCCTCACTAAGACGTGGTGTTGATTGTTCAGTTGCTGAAGTGTCTACATGTAACAGGTTATCTTTACTGGCACTCGACACAACATGAGAATTGAACTTTTTCGAATTTTGGAAAATTTTTCGAAATTTTCTAGCACGTTCTTTTTCGTTACTGGCCATATGTATGTAATCCATGTTTCACAAAATTGGCTGATAAAAACAAACTTTTAACATTAAGTTTCCTACACTGTTTTACCAATGAACATCAGAAAAGCAATTTACTGGTGACAGCATGTCACTTTCAATAATTGTCGTCATCAAAAGAATTTACCAGAATGTTGTGATTGCGTTGAATTTAAAGTGGCGATACCGACTGAACTAATTATATAATTACATTGACTATGCTGCAAAAAGGCATAGCATCACAAGAAGCATAGCTAGAATACTATACTTTACCAAATGGAGTAGTTCACAGAGATAAAAATGAAATGAAAACGGACAAAGACATGCGAGAAAAGATGAGTTACTAATTTTCATTTTCGGCTAATACCATGATATGTAGGAAATGTCAAGACAATATTATTAGCATACACTTTTTGGATTTTTAGGACGACACAACATTTTATCCATGCATGACTTGCATTATGAACAAAACCGTATAAAAAATCCTGCGGTATCATTTTGATCATTACAAAAAATGGAACCAAACTCTCTTGGATAACTATCAAACGTCTAACTTTGATTTTGAATTCATAATAAATATAATGATGTAAAAAAGGCCCTTTACTCTATCGATTTATTTTTGTATATTTCATTATATTGTTTCACATGAATTCCTTTTATGAGCGATAATGATAATATCACCTACATGTAGGCGAGACCAGTTATTTAATATGTTACCTTTGCAAGTTCAAAATAGGTTACATAACAACAATTACACTATAGAACCTGTGTTGGGAACTATCGGACGACTTATTTACCATTGCATACATATTGCTCACTTCTCTGCACTCAGTTGATAATCATAACTGCGTTTGTCTGGTCAGAGGCGGGCTATAAAACATCAGCACATTGGTATATATAGGGTTTTTAAAGTAATTGAACAGTAAAATTACGGAAATTGTTAAAATGTTACCAACAAGAGCTGTTTTAAAAATGCTGAAACAATAAATCGTTACACATGTACAATCGTAAGAAGGCAGTACACTTATGAAGATGGATAACTCCATAAATTGCGTATACCTTATCCAAGTTTGAAAAAAATATAATTACTAGACCATGAGAATAAAGGGATAAATAGTCAAAACATAATACCCATTAAGGATGGGTAAATGTGTTGATTTGCAGCAAATGAAACAATAATAATAATAATAATAATTATTAATTTTCAATGTTAACCTCGTGTTATACTGTAAATTAAGATAATTCAATCAGGTAGATCATTATTCATAACTATCTGTTAGATACATTCGGACTCAGTCCACCAATTCATTTGCCATCTGTTTCAATGTTAAATCACGAAATTCAACCTTCCATAACTTTTTCCAGAAATCTCGTTGAAAACTTTCCTATATGTCACATGAAAGCCAGGCCAATACTTGGTTTCTGTACAAAATTTCAGTATAGCATGACCATGAAAATTTTGAACAAAACAAAATGAAAGTAAACCACTACATTTTATCAACATCCGCCTGACTGTCACTGCACACAAAACCACTATTTTTGGAAATAACCTTCCACCAATTAAATTTCTCATTATCTCAGAAATTCTGACAGAAAATGCAATTTCAGACGTCAAATTTTAAATCTAAACCAAAAATAAGTCCAAAATGGACATGCAAAAACCCCCAAAGGAAGGGAGAAAGAGGATTTCTCAAAATAGAACGGACTAAATTCGTGTTTTTGTGGTCGGAGTGCATTCAGACTATACCGATAAGTAAATTAATAAAACAAACTGTTATTCGCTCAATCATAATTAACAAATTTAATATAATCTAAGTCACTGATGACTTGCGATTCTGATTTTTTTTAAGTCATATAATGTGTATCAGGCATATTTACCTCTTTTGCCTATGTGTTATGTACGAGTTCAAGTGTTCAGTCATTGATTATACCAGTGTTTATCTGCCTGCTATCAAACTACTCCTACAACGAACTATTATCAGTGGTTCATCAACATCATAAATACTAATAAATGTATTCGGGTACAAGCAATTAAAAGTACAGTAGTTCAAAACATTTTCGATATCGTTGAAACACTATCAGGCACGGAAGCTAGTATTCAGAGGGATGTATGCTATATAAACAAGCATGTATTTTGTTTCAGCAACCAAGTACACCCATGTGATCTTTACGATGAAATTCGGTATCTTGAGGATCTGAGATGACTTCTTAAATGATGTTTCAAGTACAACAAAAATAAATTTGCGATCATTACGCCTGTACATCATTGTGTTGACACTTAATATGTTCATTTCCCATACCATAGATTTGGATCCAAATGTACAGTTAACGTCAAAACAAGGAATGGTTTTATGGAGTTTTGCCGAAAACTCAGATTGATGGAATGATTTTGATTTTGAGTATGATGATATCAATTTGTAAACAATCTCAATTCGAAGTTATTACTTTTCAGACATTGTAAACAGAACTTCTTATAAAAGAATATTTCTATTAAGGAAACTACTTACGGTGGCCATATTTTATAAGAAAAATTATATTTCTTCTAACGACACAGTTTTCACATCCTTGTGTTTAATCATCGCATAAACAACAAGCAACTATTTTTAGTTGTGACTTGATATCACTGTGTTACAACTACTCGAGGGCAAGTCGTGGATACTGAGTTATTTGACCTCATACAAACCAGTCTATCACTTACTTACATCCACAAACTTCGTTAATTTAGCGAATATAAGAGGGTAATTGTTTAACAATTTTAGTGCATAAAACTTCTGTAAGCCGTTCTGTATTCTGTCAAAAAGCTAATATAGTAAGCTTCCATGTTACAATATTCAACGTTTGTTGATATTTTTATTATTAGATTAAATGAAAATACACTGTATACATGTCTCGGCTACTAAGGTAATTTTGGAATTGATAAAATGAATAATTTACTAAAAACTTGATAAAAGAAATAAAATTAATTGCTCAAAACAAATTTGAAAAAATACGGCAATGAAGCAATTCGTGCCCACGAGTGTTATAAGGAGGTATTTAATCATACGTCCAGAGATCCGAAAGGCCACCATAATTTTTCTTTTTTCTACGACCATTGTGGAGGCTTATGATGTGTAAATAGATTTGGTTCAACATACAAAAGTTTCAATGTATTTCATTTAGGTTGATGTTCTGTAATCATTGTCAGTTTACAAACAGCAATTATATTAAAATAAAAACGTGCGAAAAGTTTAAATTACACACTTGATATTTTTTTTCATTTTTCTATGATTCATATTAATTCTTTTTTTTCCAACATCAAACAAGTTTTTAATGAATTTTATATAATAGTCCCATATGGTGACGACATAGGCACATTGATATATTTTAAGGCTGAACATTAGTTTTATTAATGAAATGAATTCAGTCGGCTGCATACTAATTCTAAGTCATTACTCTCTGCTTTGTGTAAGGTTGGAGTAATATATTACTGTGACCCAGACGTGAAATAATTGATAAAATCAAAACTACTAATCCATTTGTAAACTTCCAGGGAAGCAACTCGTCTAAATATTTATAAATCTTTGCTTGGCCTAATTACTATTGGTATCGAGTTCCAGTTGCCGGAAAGCCAGATTGACAAATGCAGTATCAGGGTGGCAAGGATGTAACAGAAAATGTACAAAATGCTTGCCTAGCTTATTATATAAGCGAAATTAATGATTTTTTACTCTTGTGTTTTATTAGGCTACATGGAAATAACGAACACGTACAGTTCAAGGGAAACAACTCAATGTAATTACTTGTTTCTGACGACTATAATAATGTTATCTTGCTAAATTGTTAGTTTGCCCACTTTGATGGTACGCTTACAAGAAATATTAAATTAGGGCAATGAACATTATTTTCAACAGTTATCAAATGGAGCCACGTGGAGCACAGGTATCATTCTCTCCACTTAAATCTATTGACACGACCTATACCCAAATACACAAACTTAAAAGTCATTGCTGTTTAGTCTCCGCTTCAAATTTCAAAGTAAGAGAGTCAATGTCAATTATCGAGGATAGTAGATTTCTTTTTCAACTTGGACCTATTGTGTCACTGTGTCGGTCATTTTAAACTTTGTCGAGTCATTTAGCTATGAATGATATATCCCGTTGCAGCAGTCAATAGAATCTGTCGCCTTATTAACGTTAGCACAAGAAAGAGTTATCTGTACCACTTTATAGGTAGTTGTGAACGAAGAATATGCGCAACTGTTTTTTTAGTCATTGCGCTCAGCACGACCATGTTCTACTACTGATACCAACACTTGCCGGTGTTGCTGGCAAGTCTCAAGTTCAACCTGACCTCCTCTTCTCTTTTACTCAGAATGTTTAAGAAGAAGTGTTCTGTAGAGCTGAAATCGACTTTAGCTACCTAGTATATGGATTGAATGTCCTTAACCCTATGTCCTTACGCCTTTCCTAAAACAAATATCAACCCCCATTGTTAGAAAATTAAAAGGTGTATTTTTCCTTAAACGCCCCTTTTTTTTGAAACAAACGATTCATAGACATCAGATTTCGTAGCTGGCCAACGTACTATAATTCAAAGAAAACAAGATTTATTTTTGAAACAAACTGGATTACCTATAGTAAACATTCTTAATCTCTTCATCACCTTACCCTATTATTGTCCAAAACAATTTGAACTTCAACCTTTTCTTTGTAGCCAAAAAATGTCCTCAGCACGTTTTAATAAGTTTCTTTTTAAATTATGTTGTAAAGGTTACACGGGCTGTTACGTGAACATTGTATGACAATGATTTGAAATAAATTTGGTATTGAAGTTAATTTTATAAAAAAAAATTAAGCTCAGCTTCTTAAAAATCTGCCCACGTAATATTTCTATTGATTATTATTATCTAGATGTTAATAGTGGTCAAGGGCGATAACTTGACGTTGATGATGGTTAGTTTTACCAAAGAAAATATTGAAATGCTTCTAAGCGTCATTAAATATGAATTTGTTTATAAGATAATAATATATAGCGGTTCTTCTTTGTTGTTTTTAAACAAAGTTTGAACAGTTTCAATGTTCTAGTCATCCTTAGAAGTAGTATAACATTTAAGAATACTTTAATAATTTTGAGCAGCAGATTCGAGGGTCTGCGCGTAATGTTATACAAAAAAACGCTATTAAGGACTTTCACAAGTTGATTATCAAGTAACTAGAAGGTGTTAAAAATGTAAATTATAAGTAAATAGTAGTAATGACCATGTTGAATTCTCGTATATCACCATTATAACACCAGTTTTATACAGCTCTTATCATATTGACACATTCTCGACTGGACAAATATCACCTCATAACCTGAATAAATCAGATTCACACCAAGAAGACAAATCATTACAAACTACGTGTAACCTCAGCTCTCTTATTGTAATCCAGTATATTGGGGAACAAGTTTATCCATAGATGATTTTCAACAATTAGCCACGCTAAGAAACCACTGTTGTTGATACATAATATTAATACTTCCCCACGGATCCGAAAGGGAAATAATATTCAGACCTTACTTTTTCACCAGAACACTATTTGACCGAAACAAACTTTGGTATATCGCTTTTTAAATGATAAAATTACTGTATGCAAATTTTTAAAATAACCTTAACCTGTGTACCGAACAGTGTTAGGAAGCGTAAGCCTCTTTAGGGTCAACCCCAGCTTATTTTGTGACAGTATCTTCAGGTTTATCCAACCGGTATCCCCATGTTAGTGGTTAACCTTTTAGTATTGGAAATTAAACCGAGGTCACTTTGCGAGGGACTAAGAAAAAGATACTCTCGTCATATTGGAAAAGAGTAGATTGATTGCGCTGTGACGTTTCGGGTTTTATTTTACAAAAAACCCTTATCCAGGCAAAGGTCGAGATGAACATTCGGATTTTTCAGCCCATTTCCCCTTGTCAGTGATGCAGGTCGGAAGGAAAAAACGTCTAGTGGTTCGGATGGGACAATAAACCGAGGCCCCATGTGCTTCAGATTGTGCACGTTAAAGATTCCTTGGCAGTTGAAAATCGCAAAAAGAGTAGACAAATGCCGCTGTCCATTCATTTCATTTCATTAAAAAAAAACCTCATTATTCATTTAATAGAAATTTACTTGTAAATTATGCATAAAGTGTGGTAAGTGTTGTTGAATTATACACACTGGCGCAATGTTTGCACACGATGACAATGTATTTATATTATAATGGTAGGTATGTTATTTACATGGTTTGTTTGATGTTTGGAATAAATTAATTCCTGTGGCGTCATCCGGTATTCCCAGCTATACTATTTTACATAATATATTTTACAAAATGCGCAATTTAATCATAGGACTCATGTATGAAGAGTTAATAGAAATACATATAATATCCAAAATACCTAAAACACTTCAATCACAGAATATTTGGTTTTGAGGTCCATCGAATTATTTTTATTCTAAGATCAAATATATAATATTATTCGATTCGATCCTGTAATACTTTGAGATTTCTTTTAGTGTATCTATGTACTAGTATATAATAATACAGTATATATGATCCTTCCAAAAGACATTTTTTTTTTATACCATTTATTTCATATTCCTTTCGTAACAATCAATCCATCTAGATGGGCGAAATGAGATACGAATCGCAATATCAATGATATGAAGTTCGACATTCAGAAAAACAACAGTTCTTATCAGAAAATGACAAAATTGTTTATTTACGACTGTTTTAACCTAAAATAAACAATGTTATAAGGACTGTAAAACTGGACTTAAACAAGTATGTACTAATCCTGTAGATAAGCTTATATTATACTAGTAGTATAGCTACTAATATCGATATATTTAGTAAGAATACTAATTAGACCAAGTAGAATTAAACGATATCTTATAAAATAAGTATACTGGATCAAATCGAATTGGTTTGGGGTGATTGTCCTTATAATATTACTGTTTAATACCGCTGGATTCAAACTGCAAAAATTTCACTTCTCAGGCACTGAAGTCCAATTTCAAATGCACCTAATCTCGTTATTGCAAATTTAAATAAAAATGTGTGGCTGTTCACTTTAGATGTAGCTCTAGAAGGGAATCTGTTGATTGGTTTGATTTGTCTAACAACTTTAATATCTCTAGCATATTTCTACTTTTAATGAATATTAAATCATTAGCTATCAAGTAATATATTGTTTATAAGGCATAGAAGTAGGAAGATTACATTAAAAACCCAAGACATATGGATATACTACTTCTAGGTTTATTACATACTTCTTTTCGAAACACATTCAAGTAACGTTATTAAGTAAAAATAATTTCAAATTATGATATCAATTTTTTTTTTAATTGACTTGATAAGCGTTACTTGTATGTGTTTCGAAACGTAGTATTAATAAGGTAAGAAGTAGTACATCCATATATCTTAGTTTTTTTAATATCAAGTAATATGTAAATGTTAGTAGTCCTATTAATAAAAGACAACTCATATTTTCTGCAAAATATAGCAACAGATATATAGCAGCGTTTTAATCAATAATCATATCATTTTTTTTAACCGGAATGTTTAAATAGCGCATGGCCAGTATTTCGCGCCATTTTTGTGTTAGCAGATGGTTTAAATGTAACGTGCAAAGATTTCTATAATAAAATGTTAAATAAAATGAATATTCTTACCACATTAACGGTATTTCCAACTACCCCACTCATTCTGTGACCGTAATCCGCAGTTTAGAGTAAAACTATAGAAATATTACAGGAAAACATTTAAATTTTGATAACTACCACTAACGATCTATTTAAACTATGTAACTCCAGTCGGGTCTATATAGAGTTATAAATAGTGACTGATTTAGACACAGGGTTAATTTTACTTTCACCGTTTTTACTGGCCGAATAAATTATTTGATGTGGGCGTATTGTCTTTAATCACGTGCTACCCTCCAAAAAGGATGGAATTTTTATAGTTTGTATATTTAGAAGTTGAACTCTGTTAAAATTGACACCATATGGATTGAAAGCTGTTTAAAAGGGTGGGAACGACATTGAACAGTCATTATCACATTTTCATTTCGGGCTTCCATTATGACAAATAAAATTTCTACAAATTTCTCTTTAGTTTTAAAACTTGAAGATGACACCCTAAATAGAAATGATAATTAAATGAACTGCATAAATCGTTAAGTAGATTTTTCTGCGATGTTACACTCTTAGTGTCAATATTTTTACTGGTTACAACTGTACTATAACAAAATCTGCTTTATACACTGTTTTATTTCCAAACTAAACGCAGACAATCTAAAAACGTAACACTCCATTTCACGAATTTGCAAAGCGTCTAAATAACCAGGACTACAATATATTAAAAATCATTAAATATTTATATATTTTCTTTTGTGACCACATCATTGTCCAAATTGCTAATTTAAAATAACGTCATTTACACACGCTTTAAGCGGTTCTTTCTATACGTTTACATTGTATATTTAATGTTATCCTATTGTATGGAAGCCGGTTGCGTCCATTCAATTTCTCGTGTTCTCGCCTTTGTTAAGAGGGCGAGAATGCGAGAACGCGAGAAAGCGAGAACGCGAGAACGCGAGAACACGAGAAAGCGAGAACGCGAGAAAGCGAGGGACGAGAACGCGAGAAAGCGACAACACGAGAAAACAGCGCGAGAACGCGAGGAAAAGAGGGCGACAAAGCGAGAAAAAATACCCTCGTGTTCTCGCGTTCTCGCCTTTGTAAATTTTAATAACAGAGTGCTTTTCCTCGCATTCTCGCGTTCTCGACCTTCATTTTCCTCGCGTTGTCGCTTTCTCGTGTTGTCGCTTTCTCGCGTTCTCGCTTTCTCGTGTTTGTAATTTGAACTTTTTTTTTTCTGAAAATGTTAGTTTCCTCGCCTTCTCGATTTCTCGCGTTCTCGTGTTCTCGCGTTCTCGCGTTCTCGCGTTCTCGCCTTCCGGTTTCTCAACAATCGATTATTACGCATGCGTATCACATGTTTTGTTTACGGGTTTTGTTTATGATGGCACAAAGATACACTTCTCTTTCGGACCCTCTTCCAAATTCACAAATGCGTTTCCTAGTGTTGCAAAATTTCAAATGAAATTTCCAGGAATCTTTCAGGAATTTTTGGGAAATATTGGGAAAAATTGGAGATTCAGAAAATCGTATTTGTCTCTTTTTGTATAAAACAAAACAATTGTGATTTATAAAGTCTTTTTATATAGTACACATTAAAGGTCTATGAGGTGACATATTGTTTGAATGTTGGCAAAAAGAAATGCAAAACACAAAGTCTTTTTGTCATATTTATTGCTTTGAACATTTTTACCGTAAAAAGTTAAGTCTAACTTCATTCACATTCCAGTTGCCAAAATAAATCTACCATAATCATTGCTTCTATAGTTTGCTTAATATATGATGATTATAATTTTGACTACTAAGATATTGTCTGGCTAGATTTCATTTTATGCACATCAACATATAAGTACTGCTATGGCATTATGCTAAAAATGGTGCAAAATAAAATTAAAAATGAATAATGATAACAACTAAAGCAATTTAACACAATCACGTTGAAAAAAGAATTGGTAATTCTAATTCCAATTTGGTAAATAACTAAAATATTACAAAAATCAAACTAGCCCATCAAGTGTAGAATAATTAAACATATTTAGTCAATAATTTCCACGTGAGATGTTTCAACCTCACCATCACTAAGCTGTGGTTCATCTAGAAGACTATCAGAGTTGGCTTCAAACAGTCCAAGGTTAACTTTAATAGAAACAAGCATTTGTCATTTGTTAGTTTGGTGGGAGCCTTGGCGTGAATATTGCGTTCAGATATGGCCGAACTGAGAGGAGTTTGTAGAAGAATTGTATACAGCCTCGGTACCACATAGGCCTTTCCACCAGGTTTCGCAGACGCCCATCCCCCCTTCTCCTTTACAAAGGCACTGAACTTCACAAGGTTGTCCATTACTTTGTCCAGACGGAGATGTTAAAAAATTTTGTTAAATAACTTTTTTAATTCAAAAAAAAAAAAAATTCAATATTTCCAAAGTTTCCGAAAATTACCAGGTAAATTTCCAAAATTACCGAAAGTTCCCCAGCCTTTGCAGCACTAGCGTATCCTTTATTTAAATTTTATCATTCGAGTGGCTAATTTGTTAACTTTAAGGGCTATGAAATTTTTATTTTTATATAGCATTAAATGGGAAACCGGAACGCGAGAAAGCGAGAACGCGAGAAAGCGAGAAAGCGAGAACGCGAGGAAACTTTCGTTTTCAGAAAAAAAAAGTTCAAATTACAAACACGAGAAAGCGAGAAAGCGAGAACGCGAGAACGCGAGGAAAATGAAGGTCGAGAACGCGAGAATGCGAGGAAAAGCACTCTGTTAATAAAATTTACAAAGGCGAGAACGCGAGAACACGAGGGAAGTTTTTCTCGCTTTGTCGCCCTCATTTTCTCGCGTTCTCGCCCTGTTTCCTATGGAAGCCGGTTGCGTCCATTCAATTTCTCGTGTTCTCGCCTTTGTTAAGAGGGCGAGAATGCGAGAACGCGAGAAAGCGAGAACGCGAGAAAGCGAGAACACGAGAAAGCGAGAACGCGAGAAAGCGAGGGACGAGAACGCGAGAAAGCGACAACACGAGAAAACAGCGCGAGAACGCGAGAAAAAGAGGGCGATAAAGCGAGAAAAAATACCCTCGTGTTCTCGCGTTCTCGCCTTTGTAAATTTTAATAACAGAGTGCTTTTCCTCGCATTCTCGCGTTCTCGACCTTCATTTTCCTCGCGTTGTCGCTTTCTCGTGTTGTCGCTTTCTCGCGTTCTCGCTTTCTCGTGTTTGTAATTTGAACCTTTTTTTTTTCTGAAAATGTTAATTTCCTCGCCTTCTCGCTTTCTCGCGTTCTCGTGTTCTCGCATTGTCGCTTCCTCGCGTTTTCGCCTTCCGGTTTCTCGACAATCGATTATTACGCATGCGTATCACGTGTTTTGTTGACGGTTTTTTTTTATGATGGCACAAAGATACACTTCTCTTTCGGACCCTTTTCCAAATTCACAAATGCGTTTCCTAGTGTTGCAAAATTTGCGGAATTTTCAAATAAAATTTCCAGGAAACTTTCAGGAATTTTTGGGAAATATTGGGAAAAATTGGAGATTCAGAAAATCGTATTTGTCTCTTTTTGTATAAAACAAAACAATTGTGATTTATAAAGTCTTTATATATAGTACACATTAAAGGTCTATGAGGTGACATATTGTTTGAATGTTGGCAAAAAAGAAATGCAAAACACAAAGTTTTTTTGTCATATTTATTGCTTTGAACATTTCTACCGTAAAAAGTTAAGTCTAACTTCATTCACATTCCAGTTGCCAAAATAAATCTACCATAATCATTGCTTCTATAGTTTGCTTAATATATGATGATTATAATTTTGACTATTAAGATAATGTCTGGCTCGATTTCATTTTAAGCACATCAACATTTATGTACTGCTATGGCATTATGCTAAAAATGGTGCAAAACAAAATTAAAAGTGAATAATGATAATAACTAAAGCAATTTAACACAATCACGTTGAAAAAAGAATTGGTAACTCCAATTTGGTAAATAACTAAAATATTAAAAAAATCAAACGAGACCATCAAGTGTAGAATAATTAAACAAATTTAGTCAATAACTTCCACGTGAGATGTTTGTACCTCACCATCACTAAGCTGTGTTCCTCTAGAAGACTATCAGATAGCTTCTTTCAATGGCATTTAGTAACTGGGTAATAATTAACTCAACACAATTATATGGATAACAATTACTTTAATAAATAACTTGCGACGTTTCGACGAAGGTACTTCCGTCTTTATCAATGCTTGATAAAGACGGAAGTACCTTCGTCGAAACGTCGCAAGTTATTTATTAAAGTAATTGTTATCCATATAATTGTGTTGAGTTAAGACTATCAGAGTTGGCTTGGAACAGTCCAAGGTTAACTTTACTAGAAACAAGCATTTGTCATTTGTTAGTTTGGTGGGAGCCTTGGCGTGAATATTGCTGAATAAGGAAAAGTTGCGTTCAGATGAGGCCGAACTGAGAGGAGTTTGTAGAAGAATTGTATACAGCCTTGGTTCCACATAGGCCTTTCCACCAGGTTTCGCAGACGCCCATACCCCTTCTCCTTTCCAAAGGCACTGAACTTCACAAGGCTGTCCATTACTTTGTCCAGATGGAGATGTTAAAAATAAAATTTTGTCAAATAACTATTATAATTAAAAAAAAATTCAATACTTCCAAAATTTCCCAGCCCTTGAAAGTTTCCGAAAATTACCAGGTAAATTTCCGAAATTACCGGAAAGTTCCCCAGCCTTTGCAGCACTAGCGTATCCTTTATTTTAATTTTATCATTCGGGTGGCTAATTTGTTAACTTGAAACTTTTATTTTTATATAGCATTAAATGGGAAACCGGAACGCGAGAACGCGAGAAAGCGAGAACGCGAGAAAGCGAGAACGCGAGAAAGCGAGAACTCGAGGAAACTTTCATTTTCAGAAAAAAAAAAGTTCAAATTACAAACACGAGAAAGCGAAAACGCGAGAAAGCGAGAACGCGAGAAAGCGAGAACGCGAGGAAAATGAAGGTCGAGAACGCGAGAATGCGAGGAAAAGCACTCTGTTATTAAAATTTACAAAGGCGAGAACGCGAGAACACGAGGGAAGTTTTTCTCGCTTTGTCGCCCTCATTTTCTCGCGTTCTCGCCCTGTTTCCTCGTGTTGTCGCTTTCTCGTCCCTCGCTTTCTCGCGTTCTCGCGTTCTCGCTTTCTCGCGTTCTCGCCTCCTAATTTTCAAAGGCGAGAATGCGAGAACACGAGATGGCCGTATCCGGCTTCCATAGTTTCCTCGTGTTGTCGCTTTCTCGTCCCTCGCTTTCTCGCGTTCTCGCGTTCTTGCTTTCTCGCGTTCTCGCCTCCTAATTTTCAAAGGCGAGAATGCGAGAACACGAGATCACCGTATCCGGCTTCCATAGTTTCCTCGTGTTGTCGCTTTCTCGCGTTCTCGTCCCTCGCTTTCTCGCGTTCTCGCTTTCTCGCTTTCTCGCGTTCTCGCCTCCTAATTTTCAAAGGCGAGAATGCGAGAACACGAGATGGCCGTATCCGGCTTCCATACTATTGCGGTCGTATCAGGACAAAAGTTTGCTGTAAAAATATATAAATGCGCGGCAGTGCGTTTATGATCAACTGTTAACCCACTTTTTGTCCTGATATACGACCACAGCCACAGTCACGTAAGCCAATTTGGCTGGACAGCAATATTATTAATTTTTGTAAATGTAAAATGTATAAACCTTTGCTGTGTGACACGTTAATAAACTACTTCTACTTATTTTTACTTTACCAGACAAGCTCAGTTTAATCAAGGAAAGAATTGACTTCAAAATTTAACAGCTTGAATTGTTGAATACTGGAAAAAGTAATTTTTCATGTTCTAATAAAGATACATTAATATTATAGTCAAGATTGTGAATTGAGAAGTGGAAATGCTCCTTTAAATGATTAAATTGATAATAATTGAAGTTATATAAATATCATATAAATATGATTGCGATAAAAGGATATGGTATTCATTATGACTAAATATGTTGCTATGTTTTCCTACAGAAAGTGCAGTAAAGGGAAAACTATATGATGATGATTTTCAAACGATTTTACTCTTAGATTGTGGTCAAAAACTGATGCTGTTTCCACACGATGCCCCATTTCTTTATCTTACCTTTCATATTTAAAAGGGATAGGTCTTGGTTTAAACAATATTTATTTTTTATGAAAAACAAGCAAATGATACAATTTAAATAAAGAAATAAGTCGATCTAGAAACAAGCTGGGAGCTTATATTAATCCATCTCGACCGTATAAAAATACAAATATACATTTACAAGCAAGAGGAATAATGGCAATATTAATATTATATAATAAGGTAAAATAGACAAATAAATAAATAAATAAATAAGATTAAATTAATAACTGAATACATGGTATGATGGTTAAAACAGTATGATAGATTTTAAGAAAAACAAATTTAAGAGAAAAGCGTGGCTTGGATATATATCACACAATTTACTCGAAGCGTTTGGTTAGAGTAATAAACTTCTTCTGTACTGTTTGAAATATATTTACATTAATTTCAAGAGATAATGAAGGAATTCCAAATAATAATAATGATGATATGGATACATAATGTGTGGGGAGAAGATCTATAGTAATGTAACGTTGAGGCGTGAAATTTTTACAGAAAAGAAGAAAGTGTTCCGAATCTTCAAAGGGGTGACCACATGAGCAAGATGGATTGTTGGAAATGTGCATTAAAAATTTGTGAGCATTGAGAATGGATTTTGCATTGCGTAATCTTGTATGGATTATTTGTAAAAATCGTTCGCCAAAGTAAAAATAAGTAGGGATTTTATGTTTATGAGTTAATTTCGAGAGTTCATTTTTGAAAGCATTTAATGAAGGAGCGTTACGTATTAAAGAAGGTAAACTGTTCCAGGATTGTACAGTGGATGGCAAAAATGAGGATTTGTAAGATTCTGTATTACATGGTATATTACGGAGATGGTTACTATTCCTAACAGAGTATGGATTCAAAGCTGAAGTTGCAAATGGTATGAAATGTAGAGCAACACAGAAATATATATTAAGAGAGAACCTTAGGCACAGCTGATTTCTTTTTCACATATTTGTTTATATATGAATTGTATGTTATGTATATTATATATATTGTAAATTGAATTTATACTGGGAAATGAATTAAAATAAGCTTAGCTTGTTTTCAGACTCCCACTCTTAAATTTGTAAAATTGTATAGATAACTGAATAAAGTATTGTATTAAAAAAAAAAAGTTGCAGATGGAATTGGAATACTCAGATATTGAGGTGTTATTTTGTGAACCATTTTATAAAACAATATAAGTTTGTGAAAGGATCGGCGATTGGACGAGCTAGTGAAACCGGATTCTTGGTATAAAATCAGATGTGAAGTGCCACGGACAAGACCTGTTATAGTTCTAATTGCGTCTAAATGTAATTTTTCTAATTTTAAAGAATCAATTTTCGAACAGTTCGACCAGAGCACATCAGCATAATCAAAAATTGGTAAAATAAAATGGCTGTAAAGAGTTTCCAAAGATTTTCTCGATAATCTATATTTCAAGCTCCGTAAACAATCTATCAGTTTAGAGGTTTTCATTACTAAAAGACGTATATTAGAATTAATATGATCAGTAATATCATAAATGTATATCAGAAAAAGGAGGGGCCCGAGAACAGAACCTTGGGGAACACCCGCTTTCAAATTTTGACTTAAAGATTTAGCCCCATTTATTACTACGGCTTGATTTCGATTAGTAAGATAATTCTGTAAAAGTATTGAAAATTTGCCTCGAATACCTATTGCCTTCAGTTTATGAGGGAGGGCCTTGAGCCAGATTTTGTCAAAAGCACGGCTTATGTCAAAAAATATCATTTTCGTTTCGGTTCCATTATCTAAGTCTTTCAGTACATCATCGTAAATTGATATTAATTGAAAAACAGTAGAATCACCCTGAATAAATCCAGATTGGTATTTTGTTAGAATATTGTTTTTTTTGTCAAAAATTTATAAATATGTTTATACATGAGTTTTTCAAAAACTTTACCTAGAGAACTTATTAATGAAATAGGCCGGTAATTTATACACTTAGTCGGGTCATCTTTCTTATGCAGGGGGGTGACATTGGCACTTTTCCAAATATCGGGAAATATCCCATGTTCTTGACACAGATTAAAAAGTATCGACAGTGGATACGAGAGACTTTTAGAGCATAATTTCAAAATTTTATTGTTAATTAAGTCAGGACCAGTGGCTTTATTTGTTTTCAAAGTGTTTAAAACATTTTCAACTTCATAGGCTGTATACATAGGTTGATCGATCTCAAAGTCATTAAAAACAAGGGGAGGTAAGTCATCATCATCATCATCAACATGTGCTTGATTAGTAAAGAATGTATTTAATACATGTGCTTTATCATGGTCGGATTCAATTACTGTATCATTATGAACTATAGGGGGAGAATATATGTAACTATTACCTTTTTTTGATAGAACATTTTTCAACAGTTTCCACCATTTGTTTTCGTTAAAATCAGGAGAATTAATAGATTGATCAAGATTATTGTAAAACTCTTTTTTAACTCGTCGTATCTCAGTTATTACAAAGTTTCTATGGGGATAGGTCTTAGAATGAACATAAAATTTTAAACTTGGCCATAATAAGAGCTCTAATTATCGGTAAATATACCTGCTGCCATAAATAACATAAAAAAATATCTAAAAAACTAAGTAATTATCCATCCAGACTTGTCTTTGTATCCTCTTACTAATTGCCTTTGTATATTATATTGTACTTATTATTTAATAAAAACATTGTTTAAATCCATAAAGATGCATTTGATTATTAAACACCAGGTTAGTTCAGGGAATGACCATTTTTAAGAAATAAAATTTTATTAAGAACAAGGAATATATGGATGTACAACCTCTGAATTTATTACATACTACTTTTCGGAACACATACAGGTACCGTTATCAAGTAACATGATTAACAATATAAAACAGTGACAATATATATGAGATACATTGAAGCCATTAAAAGGGTACAAAAGAAAGATTAACAATGTCCAAGCAAAGATTAAGATGAGTACATAACAACAAAGGTAACAAACGAAAACAAGCCAATTAGATAACTAACTAGATAACATGAGGTAATTAGAGCACTGAAACATAGGAGTAATATTAAAACAACAGAGCACTGATGAATATGAATAACATTGAAATAACCATAGTCAGTAGTATTATAACAATATTCAAGGGTGAATATAAAAACAACCTTAGCCCAAAGTCCAGAGTTCTAAAGCTTCGCGGAGAACTCTGGACTTCCATTCTGGGAGATTGTTAGCTAATATACCGGTTTTATTCCATTCGATGTGATGTCCTGGTTTCTTGGCTAAGTGTTGGCTAAATAAAATTTTATGTTCATGCTAAGACGCAGTATCACTTTAAGCTATTTTTGTAGTCCAAGATATTTGCATTGGTATCATGTACTATGGGATCAGAAATTACCCGTCCCGGGACGACATACGATGACGTTGGTTGCCGGCTAGGTTGATTATTTTAATTATAATTAATTCAGTTCGATTCAAAGATTTAATAAGTAAAATCTTTCCGCCTATCAAATTCACTTAAGAATAGAAGCACAATACAATACGGATAGGAATGAACGGTTCTGAATTAAATAACATCTAACTAGCGGCCGGGTGTATACTTAATTCTAGATGTCTGCAACAGAATGATCAGAAATTTTGCAAAGAGGTTCTAATGATGACCATAAAAATGTATGATCCGTACAAAAAGTATAACATTTTGTAAAATCCTCGCGGATATCATTAATAATTTGGAAACAGCCTATCAAATTTGTTTTTAACTAGAAATTAGACCCGAAACACCATATACAGTTCTACCAAAAACGTCACAAACAAAGACTACTTTTAATTAATATTTCTTTGTCGGTGTATCATATTTCAGTATTCAGTATTTTATATTAATATTCTATTAAATGGTCAAACACTGTTCTTATTAATTATCACATCTATTTGATGTTTCAATTCGAATATAAATCAATAATAACCTCGCGACTCATGATAGTCTCTTTCACAGTGGCTTAGCGAGTTAGACGCTTACTCGTAAATTTAAGGGTCCAGAGTTCAATCACTGCAGATGAACTTTCAGATATTTGTGATAATGGTCGGAGGGAATGACTTTGAAAAGCGTCGTCTCGTTCGTATGAGACAATAAACCTAGGCCTGGTGAGCTACAGGCTGTACATGTCAAAGATCCCTCGGCAGTTAGAATCTTTAAAAAAGAGTAAACATATGCCACTGTCCTGGACAAAATGTCCCTCACAGCACACTACAGGTCCAGAAGAGAAGGACGTGAAACTAGATCCACCCGGACGAATTGGGCTCTGCATTGTATTCAGATGCTTCTAAAGGAGCATTTAGATTTGGTCTTTCTTGTTTTCTTGTTGTAACTTTATGAAAATCTATGAAAACTAAAATCTAGTGAATGTGATCCTTTAACTTATTGGAAAGTTTGTACATGTACTAAATAAATTTCGCCGTTTAATTTCTAACTTCTGTATGGATTTATTAAGATTATAACTACTAGTACGTGGAATTAACACACACAAAAAAATGGTTTGCTTGATGTTATTCTTTGAAAACGACAAGCCATCTTTAACTTGCATTTCAACGATACCTGAAAACCTTTCAAAGGTTAGGGCGTGTTCTTCTTCATTGATTGACACATGGTGATTTTTGTATTAAGTATAAAGCACGCAAATTGAGCTTCTATTCTAGCATCCATCGGTGAAAAATTGATTTAAAACATTATAACTTTTTTTATAAAATATCCATAGGATACAATAAGGAAAAGAGCAATCGTGGAGAGCAACCTATGTACAGAGAAGGTGTATTTCAAACTTCAGCAAACTCTTAATATTCAATGCTCAACAACTATTCCTTTATTGTATTGCGATTGTGAAGCAATTGATTCATCCGTTTGGCTCAGTCGGTTTTAAGATCCACCAGCCACTATGATACATTGCGATACATTTGCAGGAAAAAATTAATATAACCTTACACGAAGAAACCCTTATGTGGTTGTAAGCGTTCCCCAAGGATTTATAGAAACTATATAATATCTTGAAAGCATAAGGATAGAAACTATATAATATCTTGAAAGCAGTATCATAAGGATCCTGTACCTAATTATATCATGTTAAATAGGATGTGTGTATAATTTTATAAGCTAAATGACAATAATGAAAATGCTGATTGTGTTCCTTGTCGCAATTTATACCATCCAAGCAACTACCAGTGAAGTTTATTCAGAAACCGAACAACTTGCCATTTTAGGAAGATGTCCCGAGTGTACTACTCGTGAATATAAGAACATTTCCTTTTCACCGAAATGTTTAGAATGCTTCTGTGATATTGACTGTCTGGACTACGGTGATTGCTGTATTGATATACTTATTCAATACAATCTGCACACGGAAGAGATGAACCGTGGTTTGACCTGCTATTCACCACCAGTAAATGACTTTCAACCTATATTCTTGTCACAAAATGCCACAGATCTACCAAGTACTGATATGATTAATATAAAAGACTTAGTTCCTGATGGGGATGCTCATGATACTGATACAAAGAACCCAAATGCTAATTTGACTTATCAGCATATCAAATTATTACCAGGAGCATATTTTGGATATTATATGAGAACCCATTTTAGGTATTTGGACAATGAGGCGCTGTGCGATGAAACATTCATTCCAGTCACTTGTAACAATGGTGTCACTTACACAAATATCGGTTGCGCTTTCTTAGATAAAGCTGAAGACTGTGTACCTTGGACGATTGAGAGGAGTAAAAATCCATCAAGTCTTCATACTGAATATTACTTCGTACCACCAGCATCTGCAGAAGTTAGATTATGTGACACTCGCAGATCCAATCCAGTTATATCAACATGTACCCCAGAATTTAACAGTTTGTCCAGCCTTTGCTCTAAATATTTCAGCTTAGTTGTTGATAACGTTGGAAAAGTCTACAGAAACATGTTTTGTTTTGAGTGTAATGGTGGTAAAATGCAGTTTTATTTTGACAGATTTATTAATCCGTTGATATCATTAACCCAATTTACTGATATTAAAGAGGACGCAATTCTTTGTAATGGTATGATGTCATGGTTTGATTCCAAGGCGGTAAGTTACTCTGTTTGATTTACTAATAACATGGAATAAAATTGTTAGTATTCAAATAAATATATCAACAAATAAATAAAGATTCAAACAAAACTGTCTAAACATTAAGATCACTTAATCATTAAGGTAGAACTATAAATAACGACACAAAATTTTTATGGTTTTCACCTGGTGATAACAATGTAGATTGTTGAAACGTTGTGTATGAAAAAAACTAGTTGTAGTATACCATAAAAAAATTTGTTGCGTTATTTTATGTGATCTTTATTCCTAAATGTCGCTGAAGGATTAAGGTAGAACTGTGTCGAAAATATTTCTTCGAATAACTACTTAAACATCACCATGAACATTTTTCCTTCTCGCTAATGATTGGTAAATGCAGACGTTGCAAAAACAATTTACCTAATTGATAAGGAGAATATACAGTATCAAGTTTGTTATAAGTCTGATGTGATATGAAGAATATTTATCTATTCTAGAGAAAATGTCGAACAGTAATGTGTCATGGTGAAAAAACATTGGAAGATGGATTATGTGTCTCTAAAAACAGAACAGCCCTTGGAAGCAAATATCATTTACCTTTACAGCTAGAATTAGACACCACTCACCCCACTTCTAATCTTAACCAAATTATTGGTCATATGATGTCTAAAATTGAAGCAAACCTACATTCAACGTCGTATCAAATTGAAGCATTACATCAAAGACACGATTCGGATTATCCTCGCCTATTGCTACATGTCTGGATTGAAGTTATCGAAGACATTACGTTTACGGATGTTGAACAGAACTTAATGCATATTGGTAGGTGGGTGGACAATTTTGATTTTAAAATAGTTTTAGATTCTATGGCGTATCAATCAAATCAAACCGAATATCAAGTTTTTAGATATTTTAAGTCTGATAGAAAAACAGGATTATGCTGTTTTGTGGTAAAGAATCGTATTATTTCCTCTGAATTAGATTATTTGCCGGTAACCAATGAATTTACATGTCCTTATATCGAATTTGAACCATCAGAATACACACAGCTTCAGAACTCGGCCTTCATCAAGCATTTCAACCTGACGCTCCATCATAGTTTTTTCTCAATTTTCAACAATAAGCTCTCTGTATGTTTACACATATTGTTATCTAAAACTAACTCTGTTCGCACTAATGAAACGCTTTACATCTCTGAGAATTCGAGTAGTTTTGATGTAATATTATGGTATGTAACTATTGCATGTTCTTCATTATCGATACTCTCGTTAGTCGTTATCATAATTACTTACACTATTTTTAAGGAATTAAGAACACAGCCTGGAATGAATAACTTGATTCTTTCCTGGAATTTATTAATGGCACAATTGATATTATTGGTTGGCTTTAACCGAGCAAAAGATGCAACATTATGTACAATTCTCGGAATCGTAACTCATTTCTTTTGGCTCAGTACATTATTTTGGATGAACATATGTTCATATCACATGTTCAAAGTATTTGTTTTAGGGAAATATTTGATCAGTGCCCCTCGCACGACAGTAAAACTACTTATGATCTATTGTATTTATGCTTATGGTTGTTCGGTTCTTATAGTATCCGGTACCATTGTTATCAACATCATAATATCCGATGGTAAGAAACTTGGTTATGGGGGTGGTATCTGTTATTTGTCAAACACAGTTTTAGTTCTCTATTCGTTTGTTGTTCCATTATGCCTTATTGTAATTAGTAATGTCATTTTCTTTATTTTGACTGTTATAACTATCCATCGTGTTAAACAAGAAGGCAAACAAACCGGAGAAAGAAATAATATTTACATCTATTTAAAATTATCGGTCGTTACAGGCGTATTTTGGACATTATCAATAATGACAAATTTCTTTGATTTTGATACATTAGAGTATGCGGCTGTCTTATTGAATGGATCTCACGGCGTCTTTCTTCTCTGGAGCTTGATAATAAATAAAATGGTCCTAACGAAATACAGAGTCATATTTTGTAAGTGCATTCCAGATTTACAGAGTGAGACTTACCATTCGAAGAAATGAGCCTTTGGCATCTTCTTGTTATATATACGCGCCTTAGGCTCCCGTTGGTTTCTTTTCTCAACTAAGCAACTCATTCAGATATTTAAAGATGCTTATAGTGTTTATTTTTCAAAATGAAATCAAGTTAAAACATGGCCATTTCAAAAATACTTTCAAATATAAAAGCTCTACAAAGTATACGCTCCTTAATCCCGTTATATTCATTATTCAAGTAAACATCTCATTCAGATATTTTAAGATGCTTATATAGTGTTTATTTTTCAAAATGAAATCGAGTCAAAACCTGGCTATTTCAAATATAAATTCATATATAAAAGCTTTAAAAAGGTTTGCAAAGGTGTGCAAATAAAAATATTTTGTCATGCAAATTTGTCTGCCTGTTGAATTAAGGTTAATGTGTCATTTACCACTTATTCTCTTTAGGAAAATTTTTATTAATATTATATTGCTACATATAAATAAATTGATATTTTAACCAGCCTCGTCGCCAGGAACGAATTGAAGATGGAAATAAGGTTGTGTGCGAGCGGGGCCGTTGACTGGGAACGACACGAGTCCCACCCCTATAGAAATTTGAGTATTAGAATCCCAGAGAATTCTAACGATTTTGAGGCGCGAACTTATCAAACAGTTCATTTTCAATTTTGTACTGCAAATTCATGAACCTCGTTTGGACCGAAAAAAGGTATGCTGAGGCTTAATTCTCACTTGGTGGGGCGCAATCCCCTTGACCTCACATATTTCAGATTTAGAAGCTTGTGAACTTTATTTTTAATATTTTATATTTTTCAAACTAACTTCACAAACAATACTCTCTCACAAGAGGTTACGACTACATACCTGCTTTCGTAACATCACTTAACCGTAAAGTTACAACCCACAATTTCTAATGACAGGACGGATTTTGACTCAATGAGACATCAAGGCACTGTATATATATATATATCGGTTGTACAATAGTATCGATCATTATGTTGGTGAATATTGTACTTATATTATTATTATTACATTATTATATAAACGTACATTATTATTATGATATTATTACATATACCGGTACTTATATTACCATTATTATATTATTACATATACTCATATTATTATTACATTATAACATATACTTACATTATTATTATATATACTTACATTTATATTGTTATATTATTGTTTAAATGAATATGTAAGTTATTGTTTTGTTGTTTGATCCAAAACAACCCTTTTAATCATAACCTTCTGAAAGCTTATTGGAAACCAATGGAAGGAAAACCTGTAGCCCATAA
Source organism: Nipponacmea schrenckii (assembly GCA_030562195.1). Lineage (NCBI taxonomy): Eukaryota > Metazoa > Mollusca > Gastropoda > Lottiidae > Nipponacmea > Nipponacmea schrenckii. The sequence continues at coordinate 6,348,797 of CM060202.1, forward strand.
TTTCATTGCCATCCTAATTTCATAAACCCATATATAGTTAGTTAAAAGTTTAAACTGCTACTATATTTACTTCATCGATCCCAAGCGATAACTCGTCGTGGTGTTAATTATTTCAGAAAACAGACTATAATGCATGCATTATAGTGTTTTATATTGCTTTACTAACAGAATTATATCGAAATTTGTTTAACTGTTGTCCTTTAAATATTATTATTTAATGTTGTGTTTCAACAAGCTTCTTTTAAATAAGCAAGCCTGAAGTATATTCCATGTTGGCCTACGTTTGATTCAAAATTATAATAATTGTATTAATTTGAATGTCGATGTGTTGCTTTATTGATTATTTAATTTGAAATAAAATGTTAGTGTATTCCGAGAGTTTTTTTTATTCCGTGTAATGTTACGACTCGTGATACATCAACTGTAAAGCGATATAGTAATTGTAATTTGAGTATGATGTTATATTATTAATGACTAGAACTTCCCCTTAATGATGAAGGCGGTTTTAATAACAAAAAATGCTTTAAGATATTGTACATTAGAGTAGGCGATAATGTAGATTTAGAAACTACTGACAACAGAAAAAGTTTTTATCTCAAAGGATCCATAGTACATGTATGTTGATGTGGAAAGGTTGTGTTTATTTAAATATTGATATGCAATGATGAGATTGGGGCAACCATCCTTTATTCGATTACCAAAACGTTGCCAACTGTATTTAAAAGACTGTTCGTTGCGTTTATCACAGCGTATCACTGGCCGCGGTTATTTTGAAAACGTTGCAGGACACCCTTTGAATGTCAGTCCGACAAAGTTTTGGTCTTAACCCATCGTGTGCATATGGACTGCGTAGGCCGCTAGCAACCCACACCCCTATCTCAAAATGACCATAACCTTGCCTATTCTGACCTAAGAGGTTTGATTTTGTCAAAGTTAGAAAATCGGATTTTCCAAACTATCGAGAAAACCAACTTCGGTGTATTCAGACCTTTTTTCAAGAGGAAATTTCCCCAAAAACTATTGACACTTAGAGTGCTGTAGCAGACAGAGTTTGCAAGGTAAGAAATTTTTCAAACAGAACAACTTCATATAGATGTGGATTCCTGTAATGTAAGCAGAACATTGGATTAACTAAGGGTTTGGATGGGCCGGTTTGTTCTAAGTCTGCGTTTTCCATGCTAAGGCCTACATAATTTTAGACATGAAGTAATTTACTGTTTAACATAATGACAATTGAATTTTATTCCGTTTTTCATGTTTCGTTTGAAGCTTTCGAGCAGGGTCAATCGCACTATAATTCCAAATTGAGAGGGTGCCCAGATCATCCCGCTGCTCAAACTATCCGGGGTCGTTCTAATACTATAATACTTTCACTTATTAATGATTGATATATTTCCTCAACAATGTGTTGTTTCGTTCAGGTTTTGTTTGGTGATCGAGAATTAAGTTCAATTTCATAGCGTGGAAAATAGTGTCAGCTTTGCCAGGCGTGGAAAATAGCTTGAGCCGATTTAATCGAATGGCATATCGTCGTATAAAAGTTCACGGATTTTCGGTTCGATTCCAGATAAATTTTTTGATTTTTATATCTTTTCTTTTCTTTAGAATGAAAATATATTTTTTTTTCACCACGCCAAAAACTAGCTGTATGTTTGGTGATACTACAATTTCCGTGAGATTTGAGGTTTTTCTAATTCCATGTCTAATTTTATGACGTTGCCTTATCTGTGCACAAGTCAGTTGACTTGACAGACTTGTGGTATTTTGACAAGTTAATAAACAATATTATTTCATGTAAAGAACGAAAGCTTGCGAGGAATGTAAATATCATAACTATGTTTTTTTGAAAAATTTGTATTATGCTAAAATTTTGCTCTTTGGGTAGATGAAATAATTGTAGTCTTAGCTTGATAGACGATCAGCTTGATTGTTTTTGATTCAAAATGTGAACAATAACTTAAAGTTATAAGCAAATGGCTAAGTGAATATTGAATGTAAACAAAATGAAAAAGTAGCAAAAGCAATTCACAGAAGAGCATTGTTTTTTTTCTGTTGTATTTCAGTTGTTTTCAGGGCACTAGGTCCTAGTTGTACAGATCGACTGTTCCAAAGTGTAGGACATCACTGCATTATCGTAGGCCTACCTTTGTCCTTTTATTTGATTGAAATTTTAAAAAAATTACAATATCAATAACTAATAAATTTAACTAAATTTAATGAAAATTTCCTAATAGGATAGGTTGTAATTGAAAAATGTAGTAATTTTTTAGCAGTGTTGTAAAGAGTATCAGTGAGTACATGTACATAATATATTTTTCCAAATATTAATAATAATATCTTTATAACAAAACAGGAAAAAAAAAATTGACATCCAATACGAATGAGATCAGATCCTAAATACCAATTGAGAAGCCTGTCTTCAATTCTGCCCCTTAAAACAACTACAACCAAACCTCAATAAAAACAATCAGTTTGGGTAAAATTTGAATACTATTTTCCCTTGACCTCAAACATGTGTCCATTTATGATAAGGTGCCAAGACTGCCAATTTGTCCATAAACCATAGCCTTACAACACATATTTTATAAGTTAGTCATCATGCTTTACCTGATCTTACCTTTGCCGGGTATATCCCTTATTGCTGATATCGAAATACCGTAGCATGGTTTTGTTTAACATATATAGAGTATTTTTAGATGCATTGTTTTTCTCTTTTCAGAAAAATGTCAAATCCGGAACCAACAGTTCAAACTATTCGAAGCAATTTTGAGACCAAATATGCAGGTAGGATAATATGATATTTTGTTGTAAAAATAAAACTTTGACAATGTATTTGATGTATGAAATTTACTGAAATATATGACAAAAGATTTGTGTGATAGTGTTGATCAAGAAACTATGTAAATTATTACTACAAACTTTACTTATTTGTATTATAAATCATCTATAAAGTGATTTGTATAACAGTATAACTTATATCTTATGGTACTGGTATATGGAAATATTGATATATTTTGGTTATAAAGAATAATGTTTATGATACTGACATAATCTAGATATTGCTTTTGTAGATGTAATACTTATATTTGTGATTAAGTCGTTATTTGGAAACTTATTTACATTAAGCTTATAGATTATATAAAGAAAGATGTTATGGTGGACAAAACCTGGAATTTATATACATAGCTTATATTTATTGTAAATACCAGTATTATGAAGAAAGATGTTTATGCCTAGTCTATATCTGGAATTTTGATAATCCCTTTCTATTATAGATAATATAAGTAAGGATGTTTATGATAGTCGTGATTTAGAAGCTATCAGAACTGATGATGATCTGCTAACTACATATATACGTAATGACATTCCACCAGAAGATTTGATTCACGAATCTTTAAAATGGAGAAATGACATCAAATTGAATGGTTTGTATAAGAGATTTAATCATCTAAATTTGCTGTGATATTTTGGCCTTTTAGAATGTGAAATAATCCTCTACTGTTAGTTATAGCTTCTTGAATTTCAAAGAGAATGGTAAATCAAATTATAATTTGGAAAGTTCCTGATAGCTTAAAATTGAGCTCCATCAGATTGTACAGCAAATATTAAGATACAAGTTTTCTACAAAAGCACTGGCCAAGGTCATAATGGATTTTCATCATAAGTGACCGAGTTACTGATCTGTATCTTTCTGTTGAACACTTGTCATTGAAATTAAATCCATATTTTCCTTGGGTATTCAATTTCCCTCTGAGAGGTTAAAGATCCTAGATGTTGGTTCTAAGAGAATAGACAGGAACCATTAGCAGGTTCTATCCTTTTTTTCAAGCAGGAAAATTTAATTTTTTTTAAGATATAACTGACGATACCTTTGAGAAATGGATGTGGGAAAAAGGAGCTGTTTATTTTCACAACAAAGATAAAGATGGCCATCGAATATGTAAGTTTAGTATTATTACAAATATAAGGTCTAGTGTTTTATCACTTTATTACTTTTCAAGCTGAAAATTCAACATAAGGTTCACATGCAATTAAATGAAAACAGAATATCAATAATCTTATCATTAATATTCATCCTTATCTGGGCTGATGAATTTTTTTTTTCTATTCAAATCATATCATTGAAAGTTTTCCTTTGTATCTTTACAAAAGAAATGGAAGGAATGCCATCACTTTAGGTTGACTCTTGAACATTTCCGGAAAATTTTCCCTTGTTAACTTACTTGGCCATGAATGGTTTCATTATCAGACTTACGCAAGCATGTGATCAAATTTGCAGATTTTTAATGCCCATTTCCCAAAATAGCCATTTAGTCTGATAAGTTTCTTAAAATTTAAATATTATTTCCCCTTCAGTAAATGTTGTGTGCAGACATCATAAAAAAGATGCAGCTCTACTTCCATTTGTGAAGAAGTTTCTAGGTTATGCTATTGAAAATGCTTTTAAAGAGGACAGACATTCTAGAATAGTGGTGAATGCAATCTGTTTCAATCTATGATAAATTTCTCTTATAACTGCTGTATTAGCATGTGAAATAGGCGTAGGTAAAGAAGCGCAAGACATATGGATATACTATTTCTGACATTTATAAACTCAACATTTCTCTTGATAACTGCCTGTATTAGCATGTGAAATAGGCGTAGGTAAAGAAGCGCAAGATATATGGATATACTATTTCTGACATTTTTTAACTCAATGTTTCTCTTGATAACTGCCTATATCAGCATGTGAAATAATGAGTTAATAAATGTCAGAAATAGTATATCCATATATCTTGAGCTTCTTTAGTAATATTGTTCTTCTATTCTTTTTAACTTGATATTGAACATTGATCAAAAAATCTTTTATGCTTTAGATGAAAAATGTCACTATTTATGCATTATTTGAATAAGTGTACAATTTATATAAAAAATTTATACAATGGCTCACTTATGACGTGAATTAAAAACTTTATATTCCACGATGATGAAAACTATTTTCACCAAGGTTAAAAGTGGGTGATAACCCTGTACTTTTTATTTAAAAACTTTTTTTTCCACCATGGTGAAAACTATTTTCACCAAGGTTAAAAGTGGGTGATAACCCTGTACTTTTTATTTAAAAACTTTTTTTTCCACCATGGTGAAAACTATTTTCACCTAGGTTAAAAGTGGGTGATAACCCTGTAGTTTTTATTTAAAAACTTTATTTTCCACCATGGTGAAAACTATTTTCACCAGGTTAAAAGTGGGTGAGCACCGTAACATGTATTTGTACCATTTAAAACATCATTTTGTATCATACATTTGTAAATTGTATTTGGATGGTATTTTACAGGATATGGATTTGATCAAGTATATTATAACATGTTTTAAATATTTCTATCCAACCTTCTTATGTAAGTAAATATAACTTATAGTTCATACTCTGATCTAAACTAGTGTCCAAAAGAAACGATACCGTCATATTTTCAAAATTGTTTTTTACTTAGTGAATTTTTGAATATGAAAGCATGCCAATATGAAATGTAGGTCCCAAACGTTGCATAGTCAATCAAAAATACTAGGAAAAACTCGATCACTTCCAGGGGAAAACAAATTTTGTGAAAGTGACATTTCCTCTCTAGCTGTACGTGCATATAAACTGTGCAAAACTGATGACAGACCCCACCCATCTTCAAGGGCTTGTCATATTGATTTAACATATTTTATTGAAATGAATTTTTGTACAGATGTTGTAAAGGGATTTATCAAAAACATAATACAAGTCATAAACTTCTACATGGTTTAGTTTTTATTCTATATTTTTGCAAACTAGTGGTATCGTTTCTTTTGGACACTAGTTTATTATAGGGTGTATTATTTCAAAAAATGATTCTAAACTGTTAAATATCAGACTCACAATTCATCAATACCTTATCAAACATGATTTTACTATTTAGAAAGAAGAAGCCTGTTTCATGAAAACTTAACTTAGGATGATTTTAGTGTTCAAATGGTCAGATTGGTAATCACTAAAATTGAGTTTATATTAACCAATCAGGTTACTGTATTTCTAAAAATCTTGATTCGTATCTTTGTTAAAATTTTGTGAAACAGGTCCCAGGATTCCAGAAAACCTTAATTAGTTTTTGACATACATTATTATCAGTTACTTGGAATTTTACAAACAGAAACTTATATCTTTTTCAGCTTATATGTTAATTTATGAAATGCCTTGGATATTTAATGGTAAGTTGAAGAATTTGATTTTCAGAAACTATATCCTGTCCAAGTTCATTTTATATGCGCTACTTAAAATGGTATTCATAACAAATAAAACACATTTTCATATTCTATGGTTTTGCAAAATTGTAAAGGTTATTTCTTGTTATCTGTGTTACTTTTAAAAAGGTAGAATAAGACACTTGGTTTGTCTACAATAAAATAAATAATGGCAGGGTAGGGATTAATTAATCTGTTGAAGATTGATGATTTCCTTGACTAGATCATGTAAATGGATGTGGTCAATAGAGCTCATATCTAGCTGTATGTATTACTTACAAAATTAAATCAGACACTAAGTTTGTCTATGATTAAAACAGTATAAGATGCCTATATTCCATTATTGAATATTTTAGCTGCATGGAAGGTTATTAAAGCATGGTTGAGCCAAGATGCAGTAAAGGTCATTAAATTTGTTACTAAAAGTGATATACAAGAGCATATAAATAGAGACCAGGTTTTAACTCATATGGGAGGCACAGTAAGTATTTACAGCCATGGTTATTATTCAAGAGATAAACAGAATCCTTAAGCAATGATTGACCTACATTTCCTTAAAAAATAGACTTTAACATTAATGACTGTAAAATCCTCTTAGATATGTAGGAGATTTGGTTTTCTTTATTTTGGGTATTGTTTTGTTTTAGTTTATTCTCTCTTTTGTGTTATTTTTTTCTTTTTATGTTATCTATCCTTATGTAATCACCCAATGACATCTTTTAAAATATTTTTTCTCAAATTATTAAGGAAACAGTTTTATCTAAAGTTTGTGTAACTTGTCCCTCTTCCTTGTGTTTGATACAATAAGATGTGTTAAAACCAGATACCTGATTCAAATTAATTGCTACCCATTCTGAAAAAACACAGATGATTTTTTTTATATTTGTGTCCATTTTTTTTTCCCCAATGTATTGCCCCATGGGCTGAATGTGAGACAAGACCATGTCCTTGTGTATTGGGGCTAATTCTGACCCATTTAAAATAAAGAGTTTATTATTATTATTATTATTATTATTATTTTAATATGGAAATTTTCAAAATTTGATATTTCTATGATCCATATATTATGGAATAATAATAATGGTACCAATACTACAGGTTAGAAAGGGTTTATTAAAACTGCCCTACAGCAGCCAATATTTCAATAAATGTTTTTACTCCGATATTGGAAACAGCATTCCTATCCTTTCTTCTTATACGATTTATAAATATTTATTTATTTAAACTAGGATCAATTTGTATATACATACCCACCAGAACCTATACCAGGAGATGTTGATTCCAACTGGTCGAATTCGTCACGAAAAAAGGTAATTTAACATGTAATATTCAGTTATACTTTCTTTAAACTCTTTTGGAATCCATCCATCCTCTTTAATTCTATTTTTTCATTTTTCAGTATTTTCATTTATAGTTGACACAAAAAACTTGGAACTATTATTGATTTGATATTGTTTAAACAAAATATTTAATTGAAATACCTGGTAATACACACTACATAAGGTACACTTAAATCTTTAAACATGAAAAGATACAGACAAATTGCATTTTTACCAATGGCTATTAAACAAATCTTCTAAAAATCAAATAAAATTTCTGACAATTTTTTTTTTTAAATCTCCAATAATACCTGGTACTACAAATAAGACACACATAATTCTTTAAAAATGAAAAATAAAAAGATGCAGACAAATTAAATACATTGTTTTTTTATCAATGATTTTTAAACAAATTTTCTAAAAATCTTCAAAAATAAAAAAAAATTCCAGACAATTTTTTCTTAAATCTGAAATAATTTAAAAAAACAAATATATTCTAACCACTGTTAGGTTCTAGCCAAAATTGAACCTGAAGGGAGGGGTGAACAAAAATGTTTCTGTGCCAGTGGCGGCATTTAATTTTTTACATTAAAAATTTTTCATAACAAAGGCTCAAAATTATATTTTAAAATTTATTCCAAAAATTCGTGAAAATCTGTTGGTTACCATGGCAACATTATAAAATATAGTAGAAAAATTATTACATAATAGAACTATTAGATTTTTACAGCTGCTTTATATTATCATTAGGACAAGACAATATTTCAGCTGTCAATCACACCCTTAGATACATAGAGAACCTGTGATGTCATCATAATATGATGTCATAGTCCAACATAGCAACCACTAAGTTGAAGCATGATTGTGGTGTTTTCAAAACATTGATTTTGTTTGGAACATGAGTTCTGAGGAATATCATTATGTAAGTTGTTTTGGTTTAAAATTGGTCTTATCTTTGATTCTTCACAATCCTGCCTTGTTTGTCATCATTATTTACATATTCTAGGTGACATTTGCCGACCAAGACTCTCAACTTTATAAAAGTTTGAGCGATGACAGCATTTCACAAGACACAAACACCAATGCAATATTTAAAAAGGTCAGTTTTTTTGTTTCAATGTTTTACATTGTTTTACACAAGTTTATTGAAGGCCGTAGAAATTTGACATGATTTATGTGGTTAGTTAATCCATTTTATTTCCCCATGGATTGAATGTTAGACAGGACAATGTCCTTGTGTATTGGACCTAATACTGATCCATGTATAATAAAGAGATTATTATTATTAGATAATAGCCTAGATCTAGATCTCAGCAAATGAAACTAGAGTTTAACTTTTTTCAAAATCTCTAGAGTAGCCTACTAGCCTTCATTAGCCTTAAACTAAGAAACTGATTGGCACTAATGTGAGAGAGGGATAAACTGAAAAAAAAAGCCTGTAGAATGCAAACAAATTATTTCATAATGCAAATTTCCACACTCAATAATAATAGGTCAAGGTCACTAACACTTGGCCTAGATCAGATTTGACTTTCTGTTCATGGACCTACAACAACAACTTTTTATAAGGAATTTTGTGTTACAGCTGGGCTATGAATTTGAATCAAAGCTGGTCCATATACAATATTTTCAGAATAATATCAAATAAAAAATCATTGTTTACATTTATTTCAGACAACTATCAGTAAATTAATTAGTACTACTACTAGATCTAAAAAACAGAATAGAGATGAAAATTCTTTTATTGGTAGACTCTTGACTATCAGGTAAGCTTGTCAACTGATTTCTTATTTCAACTTTGCCAAAGAAACATAAAAAAACTTGCTTTTCCACTTTGTAGCCAAAAAAGGAGAAATTTAGGATGCCAAAGTCACCTATTGCACACTGCATAGAGTCTCCCATTAAAATCGCATATTTATTTCATTTACTGAGGTAGCTTTTAAATATTTGTAAAATTTGCACTTTTTTAGTTTGTAAGATTTATAGTTTGATTCGAGTTAGTCTGAAGCAAAGCTCAGTCAAAAAGAATTGAAGCATTGGACATTAGAGTTTCTTACTATCCAAAAGAACAAAGTAAAACTTGTTTTTTAATTATCTCTGTTATTTTTATGATAATTGAAATAGCAGCCTCAAAATAGTAATGTTAGTCTTCGAATGTCTTTGCGTTGATGAAAATATAAACATAAGCACATCATAATGTCTGATGTTATTTGAACAGAAGACAAATTTTCTTGCAAAACGGGAGACTCTTTTGGTTGAAATTTCAAATAAAAAAGACATAGATTTTAGCCTAACATTTCAATGTAAACTCAAAATGAAATGTTATCAATGCAAAGACATTCAAAGACTATTATGAGGCTTATTCTCGAAACTTAAAATGATTTTAGTGTTCTAGTTTTCTGATTGGTAAAACAATAAAATTGATTTTAAATTCGATTTTATTAACCAATCAGAATTACTGTACTGTATTTCCTCAAATCTGGATTTTATCTTAATTAAGTTTTGGAGAATTTAAGTCCCTACTACTATTATATGGCTGATATATTCCCATGCCTAAAAAATTCAAAACCTGTTTGCCTTGCTCAGATGACAAAAAAAATCACACAATCACTGTTTATTTCAGCCCAGCAGAAGAGTTAGAGTTTCTTGTAGATGGGAATGGTAAAGAAAGTTATGATGTGATATCTCTAACTAATACACTACCTTATTCTATAGCTTATAAAGTTAAAACAACCTCTCCTGAAAAATATCGTGTTCGACCCAGTTCTGGTCTTGTCAAATCTGGTTCATGTACAGAGGTTCATGTTTATTTACAGCAAGGTAAGCTTTAACATACAAGTCATTTCAGGATTATGTAGAATCATTTCAGGATTATGTAGAATCATTTCAGGATTATGTAGAATCATTTCAGGATTATGTAGAATCATTTCAGGATTATTCAGAATCTTTTCAGGATTTTTCAGAATCATTTCAGGATTATTTAGAATCATTTCAGGATTATGTAGAATCATTTCAGGATTATGTAGAGTTATTTCAGGATTTTTCAGAATCATTTCAGGATTATTCAGAATCTTTTCAGGATTTTTCAGAATCATTTCAGGATTATGTAGAATCATTTCGGATTATGTAGAGTTATTTCAGGATTTTTCAGAATCATTTCAGGATTATGTAGAATCATTTCAGGATTATTCAGAATCATTTCAGGATTATGTAGAATCATTTCAGGATTATGTAGAGTCATTTCAGGATTATGTAGAATCATTTCAGGATTATGTAGAATCATTTCAGGATTATGTAGAATCATTTCAGGATTATGTAGAATCATTGCAGCATTATGAAGAATCATTTATTATATTATGTTGAATTATTTCAGGATTCTTCAGAACTATAAATCATGCAAAATAATGGATTTTTAAACTCATCAGAAATGTCATCTATTGTATATCGGCAATGGAGATTCAGGATTATGTAGAATCATTTCAGGATTATGTAGAGTCATTTCAGGATTTTTCAGAATCATTTCAGGATTATGTAGAGTTATTTCAGGATTTTTCAGAATCATTTCAGGATTATGTAGAGTTATTTCAGGATTTTTCAGAATCATTTCAGGATTATGTAGAATCATTTCAGGATTATGTAGAATCATTTCAGGATTATGTAGAGTCATTTCAGGATTATGTAGAGTCATTTCAGGATTATGTAGAGTCATTTCAGGATTATGTAGAATCATTACAGCATTATGTAGAATCATTTCAGCATTATGAAGAATCATTACAGCATTATGTAGAATCATTTCAGCATTATGAAGAATCATTTCTAGATTTTGTTGAATTATTTCAGGATTCTTCAGAACTATAAATCATGCAAAATCATGAATTTTTAAACTCATCAGAAATGTCACCAAAGAGTATTTGTATATCGGCAATGGAGACAATTATATAATTGGAGGCCAAGGTGTTCATAAATTCTTTAGGGAAATCAGTTTGTCTTTTAACCAACAAGTCAAATAGGCCTATGGCATACGGGTACTTAAAGTTAAAGTTTTCGTTCATATTGATAGTATACCTAGTTTGCTTTGCTAATCCTCATTTCCTTTGCTTCCCTAAATTTGTTATATATACTTTGAAGGTTTCAGTAGTACTATAGCAAAAGATAAATTTTTGATCATGGCCATGGAAGTTACTAATGAAAAAGCAGATTCTATAAATGATTTATGGAAAAAGGTTGAAAAAGAAAATATTATGGAACACAGGTAAAGGAATTTTTGATAGTATGGTTTATTAGCTAATTCTGAAATTAATTATATTTGGCAACTTATACCTATACTTATTCAAAAAATTTATTTTGAATGTTTTCTATTATAATTTTCGAATTTAATATTATTCTTAAATATGAGCCGTTAATGTCTTAGAATTTATTTCCAAACTTCCATGATACAAGAAACTGTCTAAGGAAGGTATAAGAAGGAGTTTTAATTGAAAAAAGTAATATAATTGTCAAGAATGTATTGATTGTATTTAGGTTACGCTGTACTCAGACAACTTGCAGCCCAACTAATAGTGGTGATACAGGACGCCATAAATTAGAAGTAGATCATGTCAACATGACATCAGATCAAAGAATAATTAAAATAAGTAGACAAGTAAGTTATTCTAAAACTAAGTTCTCCTTGAAACTATGAAAAATGAATAAGCGTTTGAAGATCTGACATGGAAACACATTGAGTTATTTAAAAGAGATATATGCCCTATACCAAAAATCTCCATTTTGAAATCAGTACAAATAGAAGAAATGTCGAAATTATTCAAAAAATCAAGTTGAATTCCAGAAGATTAAGCTGAACCTAAAATGTCATGTAAATAATTTTTCTAATTTATTTATTGTTTTTACAGTTAGATACAATACAAAGAAATAATGTTAATTTACAAAGTCAAGTTAAATGGTTATTGAGAACACAGTTACTAATGTTCTTTTTGTTAACCGCCTTTGTCTCAACATTGTGTTATTTATTTCAAGAAGAGATACTATCTGTACGACAAAATGTATGTTCATCATCATTATTTTAGTGCTAACTCTTCAGGACAATGTTATTTCTGGATATGCAAATAAACACATCCGACTTTTACAAGTTTCTAGACCCTGTTTTAAAAAAGTGTAACCGATATCTTTAAATCTTTAGGAGCGAATCTAGATTTAAAAGTAATTCTAGAAATTGACCAATCAGCTGTAACTTTATCATGTTCAGTTTCTTAGAAATCAGCTGGGTCAAGAACTTTGGTAGACAATTTGACATAAATTCAATAGATTTAAAAGTTGTTTGTTATTATATCTCAGAGAAATTTTACAATAAACATTCATAAGGTAGCAAGTCAGGATATTTGTTGTCGCGCAAGGAAATGAAAAGCATTAGCTAATAATCTTTAAGATTGCTCTAAATAGACATGGCATTATGAGAGTCAGTCTACAGACGTTATTCACACATCGACCATATTGAACCTAGATTGAGGCTCGTTACCAAACAAAAACGGTAATATGAACAGATCTTGCTAGCAAGATTCAAAGCCATGAAGCAAAGTTTCCGTTTCGCTGTGCCTTTACCTTTACTGTATCTCAACAAGTTCATTTTCAAGCTTAGTGACGGAATAGAATTTGATCCTGCTTCTTTGTTTTGGTATTGTAAACTAATCAAACACACTAAAAAAGGCAGACAAAACAAAGAAGCATGGTCAAAATAGTTGGTTCGCTCAACATTCTAAAACTGGTCAATTAATGATTCGCTTAGCGAGTATAGACTGGGCACGAGTACGACACATTTCCATTCTGAAGAAAAATTAAGTTTTATGTAGACAACTTTACATTATTTAGCTACCTTAATCATCAAGATAAAACCGAATTTCAGAGACCAAGTGTGTTTTTTAGTGTACGAGAAATAAGACAGTTATCTTTCAAGAAACCATGGTTGATCTCAATTTTTCAAACCTTATACACGCCTTCATTTAATCCCAAGCTGCATATTCAATGTTCACATACCTAAATGTCAATTATTTTTATATTATATCCATGGTTATTTATTTATGCATAATTTTTACTGATTAAAGTTGATTTTGTACAAAACTATTTTTTGTCATAAAAGATAGAAAATGTTTACAGAGTATGCAAGTCAACTGTTTCTTGAAAACAGTCCCTTTGAAACAGAATTGTCCTGGCAATGGTAGATATCCATAATGTAACAGCAAATTAGTCAAGACTTAGTAAATTTTTTTAACATATTACACAAACAAGTGGTTGCGTAGCAAGATACGCCCACTTTAAAATATATTTTCTGTTTTAATACGTAGGCAGAAACTCCAACATTATTTAGGTCTAATCCAAGTTCTCATCAATATAAATGTTCACACCAAATTTGATTCAAATCAGATGAAACCTAGTCTCTATATTTACTAGCTAATTTTCATGAGTTTGGACTAAGTCAAGGGAAATAACTCAAATATAGTTCATCAAAAAATCTCACCAATAAAAATAATCACATCAAATTTCATTCAAATCAGATGAAAACTGAGTCTGTTTTAATGCATTTTGATTAAGTCAAGGGCAATAACTAAAAAATCGTCACTATCAAACTTCTTTAAAATATCATCAATATAAATGACGATACAAAATTTCATTCAAATCCAATGAAAAATGTAGTCTCTATAGGGTTTACAAGCCAATTTTGACACGTTTTGACTAAGTCAAGGGCAATAACTCAAAAACTGTTTATCAAAATCGTCAATTTCAAACTTGTCCGACATCTCTTCAATATAAATAATAACAGCAAGTTTCATTCAAATCCAATAAAAAAATTTGTCTCTATCGCTTTCACAAGCCAATTTTGACGCGTTTTTACTAAGTCAAGTGCAATAACTCAAAAACCAGTCGTCCAAAAATTGCCAATTTCGAACTTGTCTGAGATCTCATCAATATAAATGATCACAGCAAGTTTCATTCAAATCCGATAAAAACTGTAGTCTCTATCGCGTTCACAAGCAATTGTGGACCAACGGACGGACAGGGGTGACGACAATATACAACCACATGTGGGCGTATAAAAACTCAATGCTATTTATAATCTTATAATTTTAGTTCCATGATCTTTTGATTAATTTCTCTATATAAAAAAAATTATACGTGATAAGATAAATATTTGCATGTTAAACCACCAAATTAGTTGACAGCGGTTTAAAAATACTGCAATACAAAAACATAATTTGACTTTATCCATGCACTTTTATGTGTCTAAGGGACAATAATAGCATTGATGAACACCATTCAAAATTCCACTAAGAGGAAGTAGTTAAAACTATCATTAATAGAGAAATTTGAATGATGCAAATGTTTGCCATAATTGTTTCCAATACACATTTCAAAAAAAGTTAGATCTGCATTTAAATTCAATTGCAATATAGATCTCATTTACACATTAGTGAATAAGGTCTTTAAGGACAATCAAACATAACACTAAGGTAAAAAAATGTTAGTACAAACTACAAATCAATTGAAAATTATAACCATCTTTCACGAAAGTTATTACAAATAGCGTGAAACTGAGTTTTGGAGGTCTGTTTTCATATTTCTAGATTAGAAATAATGTAAATGTATAAATTCAATTGAAAAGGGTCTTTTACGACAATTAAAAATACAAATTCTGTAAAAAAAATGTCAGTACAAACTACAAAACAATTGAAATTTATAACCATCTTTCATGAAAGTTAATAGAAATAGCGTGAAACTGAGTTTTGGAGGTTCTGTTTTCATATTTCCATATTAGGAATAATGTAAATGTATTGATTCCTTTGAAAAGAGTGGTTGTCGTCATCACAACGTAATTGTTACCAAGATCAAAAACAAATAGTTTACAAATCAAAGGAAATTAAATCAAAAGTTAAGGAATAAGATTTTGTACTAATCAGAGAAAATATTCACTCTTTGACCCAGCCATTGAAGAATCTTGTGAATCTTCACTGGATGGTTTGATAGTAGTGGAAAAATAATCCATGTATCCTTCAACTGTGGCACTTGTGGATCTCTTATCAGAGGAACTGCTGGTAGGTACATCAGATTCAATTGTCAACACAGCTGGATCCGTTGAGACTTTGCTTCCCTTGCTTTCTGTAGAAGAGCTGGTTGACATGCCAACCAAGGGAATGGTATCACTTTGCTTAACCTTATAACTCTCCAAAGCATGTACTATTGGTTTAGTGAGCTTCTCAATGCTAGTAGAAATGGATTTAGCAATACTAGAATGAGAGTCCTGGCGGTCTGTGGTACCTGATGAAGTGTTCTCCAAAACTGCAACAGTTGTTTCTGGTTCATCTATTGAATCTTTATGTTCATTGGAAGGACTAGGACATGAGTAAGATCTCAGAGGATGATGCTCAAGACCCTTAACATAAGAAGACACACTATCTTTTTTGTTATTTTCATCCTCTTCATCTGAAGCAAGATTGAACATTGCTTTTTCTGGACCGTCCATTTCTTCAATCAGTCCTTCCTCAGTGAATTCTTCTAAAGCTTCCCTTAATATGGCTGTCTCTAGACTAAGTTGCTGTACAATGCTGTCATTTCTCTTGAATCTGGATTTAACAGATGGAACATCATCATCAGGTGAATTGCTACTGATCAGACTGGATTTTCTCAGTGCTCCCATGGATGCCCTTCTTCTAGTCAAATCAGCTTCACTTAAGGTTGAGGAAAACTTGGTTGGTGAACCTGGCTTTCCATACATACCACCATCACTGTACTTATTCGGAACATTGGTCATGGAAGATTGTACTTCTGCATCACGTAAAGACAAAATGGCAGCCTTGAACAACTGCCAATCACCAAATTTCATTTCCATAACCTTACCAAGTTCATCAATGTCACAGTTGGCCAGAACCAATCCTGTGACGTTGTTTTCTCTGATAGATACTGCATATTGTGACAGCATGGCTTGGTTGATGCCAGAAAGTTTGGACAGTAAATGACATATGTCTATGACTGACATCTGACTCAAATAGAACTCACTGTTAAAGTCCTGAAAATTAAATCAATTATAAAATCAAGATCCATGTTAATAATAGACTTTGATTGATGGAATACCCCTATCCAATGAATGTTTTGAGATTGCCGGGTGATTAAAATACAGGAAACATAATATCAGAAGTATTGTATCAGATTATCTTGAAAAAATGTGACTTACTTTGAGGAAAACTTGTGGAGGGGGTCTGTTAGTTGGCCACGATGCTACAGATGCTGCTGGCATGGCACCCATCATTGGTATCATTCCTGGCATTTGGGCACTGTAATTCTGACCATACTGTTGCATGAATGAATTAGCATACGCTAAATTGACTGGTAGACGTGTTGGTGTGCCAAGTACACCAGGTTTACCCGACAGTCTATTTGATAACAGATTAGCTTCACTATCTCTTGATGGCATATTAGCACCTTGTGGATAAATTCCAGGTATACCAAATTCCATTCTCTCAGCATTACTTTGAAATTCTTGAAGAGAAAAAAATTATTATAAATACTTTCTTGTTTGGTAATGTTTTCTACCATAGTTACCATTGCAATAGTCATATTGTTAACTTGACACAATTATATGGATAACAATTACTTTAATAATTAACTTGCAACATTACGACGAAGGTACTTCCGTCTTTATCAAGCAATGATACAAATAAACCAGAGTAATGGGAATATATTGGAAGAGGTGGATTAACAAAATCGGCTTAACAAGATTAATCATGGTGGGTACTAATTACCTCTAAATGCCACTAAAAGAAGTTAGTCAATACTGTCTTTATACCATTTAGATTCACATTTTTTGTATCTTGTTATAAAAATTATTGCTAAAGGAACGGGTTAAGATTTCAAATATTTTGACTTATTTATGCATTCATTAATATGTTACAGACAAAATACAAACCAAAGATTGCACAAAGTCACAGAAAATGTAGATCTCAACCCAATCTTAGGGCTAATCTCATGCGGATACTGAGTGTTTTATAAATAAAAGCTCATTCAGAAAATTCTACAGAACAAATCACTAATGTTCCTTTAAAACATATTCATAGTTGAGGAGTTTACACTAACCTCTAATAAGTTTTCTCAGATAAGGATCTAAATTAATGGTACAACCAAGGAACTTTTTCAGATCTCCAATATTCAATAATGGTGTATTGCCTGATTTACTGGCTAAAAACGCCTCTAATTTCCTTACATCTCTATCAATTTCTAACAGTGGATCAATATCTTTAGATGCTGGTATGCGAAGAGATATTCTGTAAAGAAATATGAAAAATTACTTTTGATAAACATAATGGTATGAACAACTTACTTTTGATAAATGGTATGAACAAATTCTTACCTTTGATAAACATAATGGCATGAACAACAACAACTTACTTTTGATAAACATAATGGCATGAACAACTACTTACTTTTGATAAACATAATGGTATGAACAACAACAACTCACTTTTGATTAACATAATGGCATGAACAACTACTTACTTTTGATAAACATAATGGTATGAACAACAACTACTTACTTTTGATAAACATAATGGTATGAACAACAACCTCTTACTTTTGATAAACATAACGGTATGAACAACTTACTTTTGATAAACAAATAGTATGAACAACTTCTAACTTTTGATAAACATAATGGTATGAACAACAACTAACTTTTGATAAACATAATGGTATGAACAACAATAACTTACTTTTGATAAACATAATGGTATGAACAACTTCTTACTTTGATGAACATAATGGTATGAAAAACAACAAGTTACTTTTGATAAACATAATGGTATGAACAACAACAACTTACTTTTGATAAACAAAATGGTATGAAAGACTCCTTACTTCGATGAACATAATGGTATGAACAACTTTTTACTTTTGATAAACATAATTGTATGAACAACAATAACTTACTTTTGATAAACATAATGGTATGAACAACAACAACTTACTTTTGATGAACATAATGGTATGAACAACTTCTTACTTTGATGAACATAATGGTATGAAAAACAACAACTTACTTTTGATAAACATAATGGTATGAACAACAACTTACTTTTGATAAACATAATGGTATGAACACCAATAACTTTTGATAAACATAATGGTATGAACAACTTACTTTTGAAAAACATAATGGTATGAACAACAACTTACTTTTGATAAACATAATGGTTTGAACAACAACAACTTACTTTTGATAAACATAATGGCATGAACAACTACTTACTTTTGATAAACATAATGGTATGAACAAAAACAACTCACTTTTGACTAACATAGTGGTATGATCAACAACTTACTTTTGATAAACATAATGGTATAAACAACTTCTTACTTTGATAAACATAATGGTATGAACAACTTCTTACTTTTGATAAACAAAATGGTATGAACAACAACAACAACTTACTTTTAATAAACATAATGGTATGAACAACTTACTTTTGATAAACAAAATAGTATGAACAACTTCTAACTTTTGATAAACATAATGGTATGAACAACAACAACTTACTTTTGATAAACATAATGGTATGAACAACAATAACTTACTTTTGATAAACATAATGGTATGAACAACTTCTTACTTTGATGAACATAATGGTATGAAAAACAACAACTTACTTTTGATAAACATAATGGTATGAACAACAACAACTTACTTTTGATAAACATAATGGTATGAACAACAACAACTTTCTTTTGATAAACATAATGGTATGAACAACTTCTTACTTTTGATAAACATAATGGTACGAACAAAATATGATGACCCACAACTACTTACTTTTCGTAAACAGAATGTCATGAGCATGACTACTAATTTTTCATAAACAGATGTCAATCCCAAACTACTTACTTTTCATAAATAGAATGTCAAGAATCCAAACTACTTACTTTTCGTGAATAGATTATCATGACCCACAACTAGAGTGTCAAGAACCCAAACTACTTACTTTTAATAAACAGAATGTCAAGAACCAAACTACTTACTTTTGATAAACAGAATGTCAAGAACCAAACTACTTACTTTTGATAAACAGAATGTCAAGAACCAAACTACTTACTTTTAATAAACAGAATGTCAAGAACCAAACTACTTACTTTTGATAAACAGAATGTCAGAACCAAACTACTTACTTTTGATAAACAGAATGTCAGAACCAAACTACTTACTTTTGATAAACAGAATGTCAAGAACCTAAATTCATTTTACAGTTGGATACTAGTTGAAAAGTACTTAGTGAAGCAGTTTTGACTCAACAAAACATGTTTAAAAAATGTCCGTCTGGGAAAAAAAATAAATCAACAGCCCTGGGTCCCAATCTACTTACTTTTGATAAACAGAATGTCAGAACCAAACTACTTACTTTTGATAAACAGAATGTCAAGAACCTAAATACATTTTACAGTTGGATACTAGTTGAAAAGTACTTAGTGAAGCAGTTTTGACTCAACAAAACATGTTTAAAAAATGTCTGTCTGGGAAAAAAAATAAATCAACAGCCCTGGGTCCCAATCTACTTACTTTTGATAAACAGAATGTCAGAACCAAACTACTTACTTTTGATAAACAGAATGTAATGAAGTGTTGTTATCTATGCAATCAGTTTCTTCAAAATAATATATAATCCAGGATACCCTATATGGCCATTGTTCTATAATATTTATCCATGCAGCTAAACGATGCCAGTTAAATTCAATATGGTAGGCTCGTAACAAACGTGCTAAAATATAATAAAGATTTTGGTTATTATTATCATTTTCCATGGCTTGTAAAAGACACTCAAGGCAAAGACATTCCATATTGTGTCCATAAATTTCTGTTTATCCAAGATCAATTCAACTTAATGTTTATTCTGAAAAATTATATATTTTAGTAATTCATGCACCATGTAATATAGAAACCCAATTGAATATGAAATAAATGAATGGAGTTTTATGTCTCTTCTGCACCTACTGGGCTAATGAAGACAGAGAATGCCATGCAGTGTACAATGAGGGAAATTTTTGCCTGGATGGCGGCATTAGCCTACTCTATTTGCAATTTCAAACTATGGGAACTTAAAGGTGCACAGCCTGTTGCACACAGGGCGTTGGTTTATTCTACCATCCACATGACTAGACGCTTTTTCCATGTCAGCAGTTGAAAAGTTGAAGTTAAAGTTCTATCATAATCTAAAGAATAAATTTGGTTATAAACAATAATATAGATCAACATACCAGTAACAGCTACAATATTCATTAACCTTCTCATACTTCTAGGGTTTATATCACTAAAATAATCATTCTTTACAAACGAATGACTTAAATCAACTGAGGAGGCATAGTTCATTCCTGGCTGGGACCCTGATAACATTGAAGATAGCTTATTTTTAACTTTACTGTGTATATTCTTCTCATAGCCTATACTTGTTGAAGATTTAGAATCTTGATTCTGAAAACATAAATATATATTCGGTTCTAGCAAAATCTTAAATCAACTGACCAAGGATCTAAAGCAATGAAAATCTAAAAAGCTAAGTTGAGCAAAAATATTTTTGTATGTCTGGTATACACAGGTTTTGACAGAGATCATCTATAAGGAATGATTAGATTTGATTGGCTGATTTCCCTAGAATAATGCTGAGGCCAATTTTGATTGGATAGTATTTAGCTTTGAATAAGTAACTTCCCTCGCTTGTATTACCACTGCCTTGAGGGAGTACGATGTGTGCGGGTGTGGTTTGGACTATCCAGGTACATTTCAAAACAGAAACATAAAGACATCAGTAGTCACAATCATAATATATGTCTACTAGTAGACATACAGTAGACAGAACATCACTACCTTAATAAACAGAAAAGACAGCAAACTCATTCATAGAGAAGGAGCTGATGGAAATAGTTGCAAAGTAAATAGTGATAATAAATATATCCATTACTTACGATATAAGGCTTGCTAGGAGATTCAGCATTAACAACAGAAGTTTCAGAGGAATAAGGCCCTGTTAGGTTCTGTTTTGGTATTCTGACACCTTGACTTTGCAGGTAGAAGGGAATATGAACCACATTTCTTAAATAATCATAACCATTTACATTAGAATCAAACTTGGAAGATAAATTCTGTTCTATTCCCTTTATAATTACATGTGGATCTACTGCTAAGATAACAATGAATGGTGAATTGTCATCGGAAAATAAGGAATTGACCGTATCTAGTACTTGGAGAACTTTATCTTGTTCACAGCTGTCTAACCCATCTACAACCACTACCAGCCGTGTCTGTTTGTCAGTGAAAGCATCCATACAGTTAACCATGTTACTCATTAGATCTACCTCGGACTTAAGTTTATGCATGAATCCATCCATTTTTAAAACATCTACTTGATCTGCAGCATTCACAACCCGACTTTTCTGAGAGTTGATCAAGGCCATTCCAGCTTGACCCCAGGTCCATAGATTGGTAATAAAAGACAGACCAATGACACACACAAAAGTGATTAAAACAGCATTGACTGGTATACTAGATACTTTATAAATAGTAACTAAGGCAATACTAATAGCTATCAGTAATATTATTAGTAGTACTATTAAGAAATATGGTATTCCACACATTGACTTAAATGATGACTTTTTACTACCTGAAAAAGAAACACCCAAGTTTTCATCATAATGCTCTTTTCTTTATCCATATACATACAATTGGTATTGAGTAATATAATGGGTACTACAAATGGATCACTTATGCTGGTACGATTGCTAAATCAATGTATC
Organism: Nipponacmea schrenckii; assembly: GCA_030562195.1. Classification (NCBI taxonomy): domain Eukaryota; kingdom Metazoa; phylum Mollusca; class Gastropoda; family Lottiidae; genus Nipponacmea; species Nipponacmea schrenckii. The sequence continues at coordinate 6,371,179 of CM060202.1, forward strand.
GCGATATGACATGCAATAATACGTGTATTATGGGTACTACTAATGGATCAATTATTTGAACATGATAGATTTTCACAAACTGCTACACAAAGTTTGATGACCTCCTTAAAATCTATCTAAGATTCCATGCCCAAGTCGTAGGAGGTACCATAAAACCATCAAGGTTTGAACCAGAAGATCATATATATATTTATATGTCGAAGTACTCAAGTTTTTTAAATTTGATTGAAATGGAAATAAATCGAGGGCCTAAAAAATAATCCAAAAGAATTCCCCAGAATGTCGGATGTAAATTTGAACTTACTTCCATAATGAGGTTTAAAAACACGAAACAATCTTGACACTAGAAAACCATATTCCTGTTCAACAGCTACACATAAGGTGGCTATCATCGCTGCAAGTGACTTTTCACCACCGACACTTGTTAATCTTGTACAGTCCGAAAATAAAAACCTACAAATCATATAGTGTATAAACTTTTACAAACTATCTAAGTCTTTATTTTAATATATTTGATGAAATTAAACAATGTAAGTGGATTTTCAAATACAAAAAGTGGTACCCATGGCCTTGATTGAAAGCTATTGTGCCACTCTAATGTCTAATTACACAACTCTAATGTCTCATTGTGCCACTCTTATGTCTCATTGTGCCACTCTAATGTCTCATTGTGCCACTCTAATGTCTCATTGTGCCACTCTAATGTCTCATTGTGCCACTCTAATGTCTCATTGTGCCACTCTAATGTCTCATTGTGCCACTCTCATGTCTCATTGTGCCACTCTAATGTCTCATTGTGCCACTCTAATGTCTCATTGTGTAATGAATGAATGAATGAATTATTTCTCACCTTACAGAATAAACAGAACCATCAGCATAATTAAGTTTATCGGATGAGCTCACTCTTTTCGGAACACAGAATAACATTTTCAGGAATAGTGCCATCAGGTGAAATTTACTGTTAAATATAACACCTAGTCTCACAGCAGCTGGTAAATTATATCTGTTCTTACATACTCGGATTATCCCTGTAACACAACATAATAATAATAAGTATTAACATAACATTCACATAACATAACATAAAATAATCATAATTAGTATTAGCATAACATTAACATAACATAAAATAATCATAATAAGTATTAACATAACATTAACATTATCATAATAAGTATCAACATAACATTAACATTACCATAATAAGTATTAGCATAACATTACTATAACATTAACATAACATAACTTTAACATAACATTAACACTAACATAACACTACATTAACAGAACTATAATTAGTATAAACATAACATAACATAGTTTAACATAACATTCACATAACTTTAATTAGTATTAACATAACATTATCATATCAAATTTATCATATTAATCATAACTTAACTGTCATCAATTTTCCGAAATGATACAAAATCATTGCAGAGCATCCATCAAGGTCCTTATAATTTGAACAAATCTTAAGCATGTGCATGTGACTTCCATTTGGAAAATTGAAGTAATATTTAGTCATACTTACATATAAATCCATATTCAAATAAGAACAGACCAAAACCAACAGCAAGACCAACTTCAAATCTAGTGGTTAAAGCTAGAGTCTCCCCAATAACAGTATTAATAAATAGCAGTATTAAAAATAATATCCAACCAAACTTGATATCATCTTGGGGAATCATGTTCTGATGAGTGAAGACTTTCATTTCACCTGAAATCATCAAAAATATTGTCTTAAATAATCAAGCCAACTTGTGGAGTTTTTCGTCTGGATGGGGTGGGCATCATATACTTGGTCATTGATATATACATAATTGTTCATTTTAATTGGAAATATATGGTACCAATATTTATGTATCTTATCTACATAGACTAACAAAATCATTCTATCTGTTGCATCTCAAAAGTGATAAAAATAACAGAGATAAAGTGTTATCTGCTGGTAAACTTGTATCAACTTCAGGACTAGAATGCTGCTAGTAACAAAGAGATCACCATAATGCAAATATAATAGTTTGGTTGTTTCAGCTCAAATGTCACAATGTCTATTTTAATAAGAGAGCTGTAATAACAAAGTATGTCCTGAAAATGTGTGAAAATCAGTTGCCAATAAAATTAAACCTTCTAACAGAGTTATCTGCTCTTGCGCATTTACCAGGCAAGATGTCAGCATGTCATGGCCACTCAATGATCAACTCACGAAAACCAACTAACAGTAGCAAAGGTTGAACCAAATGCCGATGGTAAAGTAAATATACAGATGATTTGTCCCTAAGTTCTACATCTTTTTTATGTATAGAGCCCTGAAATAAATTGTCAAATTATCTTAATAGTAATAATTTCATATCAACAATCATAATTGTACTTACTTTTGAGTTTTCCAAGAAGAAAAGATTTTCCACTTCCCCACTTAGCATAGAGCCCGAGAGTAATAGGTGTGATAAGAGCTGGCTCAGATAAGATATCAGCTAATGCACTGCTATAAATCTCATAACCCAATAGATTCTCAGCATCTGTAGCATTTAAATTACCTAGTAAAATTCAATATAGATTATATATTTAAACTAGTACAATACAATTTTACTAGCTTCTTTTTAACTCTAGATCCTCTTAACCATTTAGTAATTGACTATTGACTATTGACTTTGAAATTTTTTGATTTCAAAGGATTGAAAATACATGGGAGCTAGTTGTAGAAATGAGGTCCCAGTCATGAACAATATTGAAAGGGCGTAGGGGAACTTCATTGTGATCACTAATAAATGTGATTTCTTGATAAAGGTGAAGGACAAACATGGCTGAGACTATAGTCCTTGCTTTATGTTTTAGGCAAGTTACTTAAATCACAAAAAATGAAACTTACGGTGTCCAAAGATCTGTGTTAAGATACTTTTCTGATAACAGGAATCCATTTTATATGGTGTTTCGCCAGATTTATTAGGTCTATACAGTAGTCGACTATTACGGGGATTTCTTAATAACAATTCTGTTATCTTTTTACTCCTGGCTCTGATAGCAATATGTAGAGGAGTATCACCACGCTGAAACGAACCAACCAAATTGATCGTTTGTTGTTACTGTTACAAAATGGGTTATCAACTTTTTGGCTTGAGTTGTGAGTTTCACTATTGAAAACAGAGAAGCCATGCAGTGTGCAATGAGAGAAATTCAAAGATAACAACAATATAAGCCTATCCTTATTTCAATTCCCATTCATGACCATACATGGACTTTTCCATGTTATTCTACCAAAACTGCATTACTGACCAAAGAAACACATGCCTACCTTATCAGCAGCAGAAACTTTAGCTCCTTTCTCCATTAACAACTTAACACATTCTTCATTTCTACTTCTTACAGCTCTTAATAAGGCTGTATCATTATCCTGTAATATATATATTTCATCTCATATTACTGAAAAGATGAGATTCAAAACACATAGCATAATATGTTCAAAATGGCGCCTAAGGTTCATTTTAAAAATACAATTAACATACAAATTCTGCTGACTACAGGTATAGGTATATGAGCCTATCATAGAAATAATTTATCTTCTTTGTATCCACCAAATAACTAAAATATTTTTGGTGGGGTTATCATCATTATAACTTAGGTTTAAACCATAGCTTCTATTAACCGAGCAGACGAAAATCTAAATTGCTACATGCTGAGCTATTTCACTGCCACAAAACTGCTAATGAGTAAAATGGTTATTTACACTGTTTAAAACATTTAGGTGTACATACTAGATTTTCACAATGCCTTACCTTGGTACAAACTTCTAAATCTGGATCTTGATCTAACAATAAATTAACAATTTTACTGTGTCCTTTCTCTACAGCCCAATAAAGAGCTGTTTTACTTTCCTATATAAAGAAAAACATACGTAGGTCATTAACATAAATATCACAACATCTTCTTACAATGACAAAAGCATAGAATTCAGACTGAAAAAACATATCACACCTCAGTAAAATTTTTCCACTTTTGACAAGAAATATACCTTAAAGGGATAATGTGTCTTTGCATGAACATAAAATTCTAGTTCTCAAGAATGGTCTATATCAGTGTATTTATCAGTGAACTTACCTGGTGTCATAAAGTAACAGAATCCCTTAAAATCTGGAAAACTCACAAGACTAAGTCATTTTTGAAAACCACATAACCAATTTATTGGGGGTTTGTCAATAATCAAATGCATGTATAATTACTAAGTTGTTTGGATATCTATTTATCTTTTTATGTTATTTATGGCAGCAGGTATATTTACTGATGAATAAAGCTCTCTTTGGCAAAGTTGAAATTTCAAATTTATGTTCATTCTAAAACCTATAATCCCTTTAATGTAATAGTGACATGAATGTCCAAACTCTGAGGAAATTTTCATTTTAACATATATTCATCCATATATATATCTATCTATCCTTTATATGTGTATAGTAAATCTGAAAGTTTCAATTTTGAACCATTGTGAACCTAAGTGGTTATCCTTGTAAAATATAGTTGCTTCTGTCTTTCTTTTCTTTCATATATCTGTGATTCTTCATTATACATCATCAAGGGGGATTCAAGTTGACCTTATAACCAGCAGAAGCAACTGGGCTTTTAACAAACCAGGCAACATCAGTTAGAATTCAATCAATCCTAGATAAGATCACTCTGAGAAAAATGACTTAAAGTATAACAGTTGCAAAGGGATGTATAATTCTTTACCAAGAGTTTGGAATCTACCAGTTAATCTCAGTTCATTTGTTAACACTGTTGTTTCACAATTCGATCGACAAGATGAACTGAATTGCCGAAAGATTTAGCTAGAATTTATTATACTTACTGCTCCCTCTACATCAATATCAACATGTCTACTTAACAACGATCGGACGATCTCTATATAACCACCTTTTACAGCATGTATTAATATAGTATCATTAGCCTATAATAAAAATATTTATTTAGGACACATTGCCCAAGGTCACAAACACAAACATCTAACAGCTTCCTCTGGTAGAAAACATAAACTTTAAACAGGACCATGTCCTTGTGTTTTAGTCCTAATTCTGACCCATGTAAAATAAATTGTGTATTAGTATCATAAATCCAGAGTAGTATACCAAAATGAAATATATCTGGCTGAAAGGATGACCAACTGACAATGAAAACAAAATACATCTACATTGTCAATTGAGAATTAATAAAATAGTTTATGACAAACTAATAGACTAAGGACAATGTCAAAGAGTTGAGTATCAATGAAACCAGCTGTACCATAAATACATGGAATGGGAAAATAAGGGTTTGATATACTTACCCTGTCTGACATATTAACATAGGCACCTTGTGCCAATAGATCACTAACAATCGTACTAAATCCTTCTTTAGCAGCAATAGCTAATGCTGTCAACCCATCCTATAATATACAGTCAAAGTCACATTAGGTTAAAAGATCATACAATGAACTGTGTACAGTGAGGCAAATTTTGTATGTATTTTAGCATGTTGCATCAAACTAGATGCTTCTCAATTAATAACAACAGAAGGTTACATCAACCTAATACAGTATATGAATGTAGTTCTCAAACATGGAATAATTCATAATCACCATTGAAAGCAACTGTCCACAAAAAATATAAACCAAAAGCATCAGGAGGTAAATATATTGCCTTACCTTATCTACAGCATTAACATTGGGATCATATTTTAACACAGACTGTACAACTTCAGTATGGCCACCTTTAGCAGCAACCAGTAATGGTGTCCACGAGTTCTAAATTAAAAATTAAAATTTAAAAATTAAATTTAATCAGGTTAGTGACTAGGTCGGAGGCACTTAAATGGAAAAGGCGTAGAGTCTTTCGGATTGGACAATAAACCGAGGCCCCTTATGCTACAGGCTGTGCCATTAAAGATCCCTCGACAGTTGGAAATTGAAAAAGAGCAGGCTTATGTCACTGTCCTGGCAAAATTGCCCTCATACCAATCTGCATGGCATTGCCTGACTTCAATAGCCCATAAGGAGCAGAAAAATAGGACGTAAAACTCCATTCATTTCATTTCATTTCTTATGTATTTAAGTTTAAAGTCAGAACCAGAGATATCATTTTCATTAACTTTGTTTTTCTTTTTTATGAATTCTCCAACATACAATGTTGTATAGGGGATCAAATACCAAAAACATGAAGAAATCTCACCATTCCAGAAGCATCAGCATTGGCACCTTCAGCTAACAGAGCATCAACAATTTCTACATAACCTTTTCTGGATGCCCAGATTAATGGTGTTGTTCCATACTGAAATTTAGAATCATATTTAACTACTATACATAAAACATTAGCTAGTGAATCACAACAACAAATAACCCCAAATTTTATAACTTTAAAAGATTTCTTCAGAATTATGTGCCTTTCTATGTGTAATGAATTGTGATCTTAAGATATTAAGACAGGATATTGGGACAATTTACCTCTAAAATTTCTGAAAGAAAAGTGTATTTATTTCGAAATATTAGGCTTCTATGAATGAATAATAAAAAAAATATCATAAAATCACAAAAGTTCTTATTGAAAAAGTATTTGAAAGATAGGTTGCTCAGAATGATAACTTACCTGAGATCTCATCAGTATATACATGTATACCAAGTTTCATCAAGATCCGATAAAAGCTGTAGTCTCTATTCTGTCTACAAGCTAATTTTGTTAAGCCAAGGGCAATAACTGTTCATGTGATTGTTACCAATTACCAAACTTACATGAGATCTCATCAGTATATACATGCATATCATGTTTCATCAGGATTGGTTATTAATTATAGCTTCTATCATGTTTACAAGAAATGTAGACCGATGCAAAGGTATATTAAAAGAAATTAACTGCCCAAAATAGGCATTAGGGTGTAAAAAAGTAAGCAAATGAATTGCTATTTCAAAGATACCAACAGTGATAAAATTAAACCAAACAATTTCTTACCTTATCAGCTGTATTAGCTTTAGCACCTTTTTCTAATAACATCTGTGCTATTTCTGTATGCCCTCTACCACTAGCCCATGCTAAACATGTCATATTATGCTAAAATATAACACATAAATATATTCATCAGAGTTTTTACTAAGGAGGACATAACAGACAATTTAGAAGAAATTTAACAAAATTTTAGTTTATTGTAGCCATATTAGATAGATTTGGCCGTATTGAAATCGATAAAGAGGTCATAGGTGGGACATTATCTTTTTATTACCCATGTAATGTCATAGAACAGGCCCTTCTTACTGTAAACTGATATCTATCTTACTAGGCCATCACTTGTAATACCCTATTTCTATTGAGATGCTCTCAGCTTAATGCAGACTGTAATGGGAGCAACAGAATCTTAAAAGAATATATTATATTAAGCTTGTAAATAGTATCTTAAAATAAAAATAGAGAATGAAACCTTGGCCTTCAGGACACTTTTTAAACAAAATGTGTCAGTTTCTGCCATTTTTCATGTTGCCTAATTTGGGAAAAATGTTTAATAATCTCCATTTTGTAAAATAATCTTCATTTTTATTGATAGAACCAGAATTTTTAAAATATTCTTTTAAATCATGAAAAAGAGTACCTCGGCTTTAATATTTGGGTTAGCTCCCTTTTCTAATAATTCTTGAACCACAATAATTCGACCTTTATAACAGGCCCACATTAATGGTGTCCATCCACACTGAAATAATAATGTAATATTCGTTGATAAAAATCAAATTATCAATAGGACAATAGTTAAATGGGTTGAAAGTGTTTCTTCATCAGCGGTTTTTGGATATTTTAGACCAAAGTTTTACTTTTCTCCTGCGATATGAAGATAAGCAATGTCATGTAGTGTGCAATGAGGGAAACTCTACAAACTCTCGTGGTATCTTTATCTAAAATAGCTCCCAGCATTAGGGGTTTGAGATTTTTTGTGAATCTAAATGAATAGATTTTTATGCATGCCAATCAGTAAGACAAACATCACTGACAGGGGAAAACTGAGTTAAAAATCTTGAGATTTGATCCCAACCTACAGTGAGTTAAAATCTTGGCTTCATGGGTAATTTCCGTTCTGTATTCTTATAAACTAATTATTCTTGAGTAAAAAAACTTTTAAAAAAGATTTATTTATATCAAGGATCAAGGTATGAAAATAACTTTTAGAAATTACCATATCTCTATGTTCTAGATCAGCTTCTCTCTCTAATAATTCTATCACTATTTCTAGATGACCTTGTTTAGCAGCACATAGTAGAGCACTCCAGTTATCCTACAAAGTTAAATGATAATAAAAAGATTAAATGAAATAAAAGAAACTATGGTATCAACCTTAGTTAATTTTTTTAACGATGTCTTCAATTCTTACACACAAAATAGATCATATCAAGAAATGAAAACAAAATGGGGCTGAGGGTACAGCAATAATTTTGCACCTTTTTTGTGGGGTTCTACAGCACAGCAGTTAGAGTGTTGTTTCGTTACATCATGACGTCATTTGGTAGGATACATTGAAAATGTTGAATATGAGTTCTCATCTCGATCGGTGTGTGAAAGTTCGATGACCTTGAATAAGTATCTTTACTCATAATTCCAGTCCACCCAGCTGTAAATGGGTACAGATAATCCTGGAAAGATCAATGCCATGAGGTTGGCCAAGACCAGCTGGTAGAAAGGATATCTGTCAACCTTAATTGTTATCCTTGTAAAATAAAGTTGTTTCTTTCTTTAACACAAGCAACACCACTAAAACAAACACTATCATGCTTAGAGTTCATTCAATGCTTACATTATCTACTGCATTAGGATCAACACCAGCTTCTAACAACTCTCTTACTATATTTAATGCACCTTTTTCGCTGGCTACCATCAAAAAAGTCTGGCCCATCTGTAAAAAATAATTTCAATTATCAAAAAATCAAAATCTTTTCTCTACACTCTTTTTTTCAGCCAATATTCGTACATAATGGACAACAACGTAGGCTATAGATATAAAGTGCTTGCCCTAAAATGTTGGAAAATATTATATGCGTAAGAGAAACAACAACAGGAAATTGCCAGAAGGTCTCATGGACTGGAGAGTGTTTAAAGTGTACCTCATTTCTTTCTTCCAAATTGATACTACCACTGTCTAATAAACCATGGACAGCAGAGAGATCACCTCTATCTATATTCTCCCATAGCAGCTGCGCTTTAAACTTTGCCATCTTGATTCACTTTCAATCTTTAATCAATTCCTGAAATTGAATTCAAACATTCAAAAATTTTGAGTATTTTTTTTAGTGTATGTATCAAATATTGATGTGAATGCCTTAGTTTCTATAATCACAGAAAAGTTATCAGATTATTTGCAATAAATATTTTTTTGGCCATTTTCTTCACATGTCTAAACTCTCACCTGTCCCAATTCCACAAATAATTACCAGATTACCAGCATACTATCTCAGTCAATTGTCTTTAGGAGATGCTGTAATATATTTTATATCTTTGCTCTCTAGTTTGTTGACATTTTATAAAAAGCCATAAAATTGAACATGGATTTATATAAACGTAGTTATTGTTGTCTGGTCCTAAACTTACACTATATGGCTTTTTCTTTCAATGTACTGAATCCTACTGTGATTTGGAAATAAAATTAATATGAATATTAATTACCCGAAGAAGTTATATCATATTCTGATATTCTGTATCAATACTGATGATCTATTTCCAGATTTTACATAACACTTGACAATATCTATCAAATCTAAAGGACAGACGATTATCAAAGGTATAAAAGGTTTCGTTTAAATTTTTTATCTATTATAAAACAAATTATTATTATAAAACAATATAATTTCAAATTGAAGTCAAATGTTATTAAATCATTGTATTGGGTAAAATTCATTGATCGAACTGTCATTATGGTTTATTCTTCATCCTACTTTGAATGATATGTAGTTTATTTAATATTATTCGTTTTCTTTTATTGTAAGTCAAATTTACAAATTTTGTTAACCAAACAAGACGCTTGTAATAATGACCTCGTCTCAGGTTTTGAGAGTTTGAGGATAATTTTTCTTATTTCCGCTTCCGGTGATATTTGTTTACAAAAATATTATATGAAAATATATTGGTACCGTATTTTAGTGTTCAGAAATAAAGTAAACCAATAAAATATCAAATGGCCGAATCGCAGCCAGTTAACGAAGCATCGACCTCTTTATTAGGTGGTGATAACACTGAAAAACACGAGGAAGATTTAGAACAGTGAGATTTATATACTTTTTTATTTATTATATTATCACAGTTGACCATGTCATGGCATTGAGAATCTGTATATGATTTACTCTTTTCATTGATATGACATACTTGATCTTGATTATGACTCTTGACTTATGTATTTAGTATCCCTTTTTTTCTGTACAACCTCATGAAGCAGACATTTGTAAACTGTGTTCCTTTCATTTGGGCCAATATCAAGAATACACTTTTTCAGATGGGCCTATTGTTATTTGTATTTTGTAACTGAATGCAATATTCTGTTTTTTTAGGCAGGCATTAGATGAAATCTTGAAAGAGACAAAGAGAAGTGCAGAAAGAGCTAAAGAAATGGGTGCATTTGGATGGTATGCTAAAAGAACTCTTTTTATATTAGAATAAATGTTATGCCCACTTTGTAAACATCTTGATTGTGATTGTCAAATCACTGAAATTTGCAGGTATGCCAATTTTTATTGGTTGGGTAAGGTGTTTTTCAAGGATGCCACAAAAAACTAAAAGTGTAAAAAGTGTACAGTAAGCTTATAGATGTTTAAAGGGATACTGCGTCTTAGCATGGACATTCAAGTTTAGTTCTCAAGAATGGTCAATATGGGTGTATAGTCATCAGTGAACTTACCTGGTGTCATAAAGTAACAGGATCCCTTAAAATCTGGAAAACTCACAAAACTAAGTCATTTTTTAAAAACACTAAATCAATTTATTAAGTGTTTTTCAATAATCAAATGCATCTTTATGGAAAAATCTTTATTTTTTTGGATATTTATTTATTTTTATGTTATTTAGCTCTTATTGACCAAATTTCAAATTTTCAAATTTATGTTCACTCTAAGACCTTTTATCCCTTTAATAAAACTAAGGAACAATTGAAATTGAAAATTTTTTCAAGCTTGCATTGATTACTTTCACGTTCAACTCATTATATTAGATTGTCACTTTACAACTGTACAGCTTAAAGCGACTCTGTTCCAGCTTCCTGTAGGGATGGGCGATATTGAAATTTTGTATATCACGATATTTTTATTTTAATATTACGATATGACGATATATTGTGACGATTATATCGTGAACTATTTTAGCAATATAATCACGATATCTATAAATATTTCCACACTTATTATGAGGGACATGTGAATTATATAATTTTGGTGACGGGGATTGGGATTATTTAATATTAACATATATCCTCACAGGAATTAAAAGCAAAGGAGGATTTGGTGAGAAACTGGTACAAAAATTTTAACCCGAGTGAAATGGTTGTCTTGCTCAAAAGACGTTTGGTGGATTTAACTGCGAATCGTTAGGCCTTTCGTCAGCATTATTCTCGACTTGTCTTGCCAGCGAAGTAATTTCATTGTCTGATGAATCCATCGACAATTCAGTTAGGTTTACAAAAGCGAAATCAATTTGTGTCGGCTTAGGCTTATTGGTAATTTACATGTCGGAAAAAGTGTTGACACATGGTAACATGTGCCTTTAGGAACAGGGTAAAATTCTTTAATCATAATTATTGAATTTTTCTGATTTATTGCGTTTTTTTTTCATATACTATGTTTTTACACACAAATTATAATGAAATAAAATATATGACACATGATAATTCAGGAAAACGACACAAAAATTACTGTGGTATGATCATACGTACATTGGGAACGGGGTAAATATTAACGGGAGACAACTCTTTTTAACAATATCGTGATATTTCACTCAGACGATATGTATGGCGATATACCGGCTATAATTTTCTTTCAATATCGTTTGATTACTAGAATTTTCATACCGGTTTATATCGAAATATCGTAATATCGCCCATCCCTAGCTTCCTACACTATTATTGAATTCAGTCTGGTATATAACTAAAGAAATCAGTTTCAGCTAGTCTACAGTCAATTGAAAATGTAATCTGTCGATGCTTTTCACTTTCTCTTGCAGGACAAAGTCAAAAATTCCACCCACGAATAAAACTTTTCTCAAGAACATGTTAGTGAGTACCTTAAGAAATATTGATTCTCCCAAACCAAGTCGTCACAGAGCAAGTGGACGGGAAAATCACAAAGATTATTATGATGATCGTAAACATCGCGGTTCTTACAGAGATGATAGCAGAGACTATAAAGACTCTTTCTACACTGGTAAATATATTTATAAAACAAGATCTCGTGATAGAGAACATAATCGTCGTGATAAACAAAACGGTCGTGATAGAGAACATAGTCATGATAGGGAACATAGTAAAGATCGTGCTGAAAGGAATTCAAAAAGAAGACAACGAAAGGAGAAGAAAAGCAAAAAAGAAGGCAAAACTTCAGACAAACATAAAGATAAACATTCGAAATCAAAGAAAGGTAAAAAGAAACGAAAAAGCAAAAAGAAAGAGTCCAAAGAAGAAACTTGATAAGTTGTTGTGATCAAGAGTGTTGTTTTTAAAATTGTTATTGTTAGTCCGGGGCAACAAGACCTTCAGATTGTGATGTTCTCTGAGTTGATGAAAGTGATAGAAGTTGTGAAATTATTCTGAATACATTTTGAATTGTCCAGAAGAGAACATATTGAAGTAGTTGTCATTGTTTTATACCATGTTTTGTTACTGTTTTATCAGGGATATTATATAGTTGTCTAAATATGTGTTTTACACACTTAATTTCATTGTCTATTACACTTTCTTGTATGCCTGGTTTCAAAAAGACACTTTCAGTTGAAGCAGGCATTCCAATAACTCCCTAGTCAGTCTGTATTGCCATTATCTCATTTTGATGAATGAGAAAGAGACATGTAATTTTAGTCCTGAATAGTGCTGAAGTTGAGTTATACCATTTAGTAAAGCCATTATTTAGACAACTATACCCCTTAAGAAATGTACATAAAAACTTCAACATCTAAGATATTCATTCATTAAATACAAATAGTGCTTCAAACCTTAAAAGCATTAGAGGTAAAACCCAATGAAATGAGTTAAATAATGATTAACATTTTAACTACCAACAAATATAATATGAACAACAGGGACTATTTCAATACATTTTGAAACAATTTTTTTGTGGGGAGAATAATGTAAATTGAAACTATAAATATTGTACATACAAAATTAATAGCTGTATGTCCAAGAAAGTAGTGGCCACAAAAACTGCCATTGTCAAAATGCATAGTTCTTTGTAGCTGTAAACTGTGTTAGTTTATGGCGTGGTTAAGATCTCATGCAATATTTCATATTTCCACCATAGAAGCCAACATATTTCTGGTGACCTGAAATAAATTGAGCGCATTAACAGCCCCCCCCCCCCTACTTGGGAAGAGAGGGACCCCATAGCACAGAGTTGGCAGTCTACATAATGTTGGCATTTCAGACATGTCATGTTTGTAGTAACATTTCATGTTCCTTATGTTTGAATTCCATGTTATATTTATTATCAATTATATGTATGGTCCCTGCAGTAGATTTTATAGACCAGCATTTTGAGATTAAAGACTTGTTTTAAACCTATCAAATTCTTTATCATTGATACTTGTTTAAAGTTTATCCCTGTTTAAAAACCCTTGTTTATGAATTATTTCATAATTCATCCAACTGTCATTCAACAATCCTTGTACTTAAACTGAATCATTATTTTAACAATGTGAGGTTGTTGACTCAATTCAAATAGCAAATGTCTAAGGGGGGGGGGGGGTTCAATAATGAGTTTCTAAGAGTCAAGGGCCTCAGATGTTAAAGCCTGGGATATAGAAAGCTGCCCGTGGAGATGAATGAATTTTGAGCATTTTTTCAAAGAAAACCCTTCACAGGAGAGTGGGGTGGGGAGAAAATTACCCAATAGCACTTCCTCCTAAATACCAACTGCCTATGCACCCCTTCACACAACAAAACATTTTATGATATGTGCCTCCTATCACGAGTCAGCAAAATTCTGGTTACCCAACAACTTGTTATCAATTGATTTCATGACATTGACATAAAATAATGGCTGGGTCACGAAAAACAGATCGTCGTGACCCTCAGGTAGTTAAGACTGATCCTAAAGAATAACCAACACATTGTCGATATCAACTGTTAAAGTGAAGTCATGAGAACTAATGAGCAAACATTTCGGACTAGAATCATATTAGATCATATATTCCGAATGACGGTTCATCCTTCGGATAGGCTCCCCCCCCCCTCCCTGTCTCTCTCCAGTGTCAGTAATGCAGGTAACCAAGATATGCGGAAAAACAAATTTCATATCTTATGTTGTTTGATGATCATCCAAAAATTAAAATCTGAAAGGATTCCCTTGCCATAGCCCGCCTACCTCTCTTCACTTGTTTATCTATTCGTGGTCCAATATACGTACAATTACAAGTAAGGTACCTCTATTATTAGAGAAATCAACAAACAATAGAATTTATTGATGTCAAATATAAATTCTCTATATCTTGACACCATTGACAGTCATGATATAAAAGCCCAGCTTCGAGTCAAAGATGTCAATACGACCCACGCAAATATAAATCTGACGCAGTAATGTTCTAGTAAACCCCGGCAGGTCAAAGTTCATATGACTAACCGCGTGTAAACATATATTTCTTTGTGTCAGAAAATAAAATCAGTGTTTTACAGTTTTCCTTAGTGTTTCCGTAAGGTTTATCTATATTTATAATAACCAAAGATGGGTGTTTCAATGACAAGTGTGATTTTATACCTTTGTTTATTAGCCATTACAGAAATTACCTCTGAACAGATACTGAACAGAAGTAAGCGAGGGAGTGAAGGTAAGATTTAGTTCAAAATAGTTCACGTTTTTTTATATCAATGTTGTTCAGCATTATACATATTCTGAAAACTATAACTGAGCTGGAAGGGGAAGATTTAGGAGCCTACTTTAGATTTCCAATGCGTTTGTTTCTACTCCCATCATAATTTGGAAGTCTAGACTTTAGAGCTCCAATGCGTTTGTTTCTACTCCCATCATAATTTGGTAGCCTACTTTAGAGCTCCAATGCGTTTGTTTCTACTCCCATCAAGATTTGGCAGTCCACTTTAGAGCTAAAAGGTGTTTGTTTCTGCTTTCATCAAGATTCGGTAGCCTAATTTAGAGCTCGAAGATCTTTGTTTCTACTTTCATCAAAAAAGGAAGGCTACTTTAGAGCTGGGAGGCTTTTGTTTCTACTTTCATCAAAATAGGAAGTCTACTTTAGAGCTGGGAGGCTTTTGATTCCACTTTCATCAAAATAGGAAGGCTACTTTAGAGTTGGGAGGCTTTTGTTTCTACTTTCATCAAAATAGGAAGCTTACTTTATAGCTTGGAGGCTTTTGATTTGATTTGATAGCCCACTATGAATCTTGTATTGTCGTCAAAATTTGAAAGCCTACTTTAGAGCTCTGTGGCTTTTGTTTCTACATTTATAAACTTTGGAGTTCATTTGAAGTTTATTTGTACTGCTATAAATGGTTTGGTAGTCTATTTTAGAGTTCGAGGCTTTCAATTGTTTTGGCATTATGTCTTGAAGTCTTTTAATTGTAAGGTTTTATACAGGTTTTAAGATATAGCAGCCAAAGTTTCTGTCTGGTGTTTCGTTTTTTAACCGTCAGACACCGTTAAATAGTTCCTGCACTTTTGAGAATACTTTGTATGTTTAACTAGGTCCTTAATATCCCCCCTCCCCCCTCTTTTAGTCTTTTGTTCCCGTCCCCATTAGCCAATTAGGTGCAGAAGAGTAGGACGTTTCATTTTCATTTTAATCTTGTGTTTATTCAGTTTTATCTGTTGGGGTATTCTAGGGTCCACTGATCACTATGAATGTAAGTAGACCTACCTATGTAGGCTATATATTAGATGACAACAATGAAACTGCTGACAATTATAATAAATCTGATGATTCATGGATAAGTTTAGTGATAATGTAGGACGTGTTCATTCTTGAAGGATTATTTTTACCCACATCTCATATCTAGCCTAATCTTTAGGATAGGGATGGGTCTAGAAACCCGACGAACGAATGTTACAACTGTATGTGTCAGACGATTATCGCAAGAGGTATTTGTACAAAGATACATTATCCATAATAGGGCTGAGGTAATCAGTAACGAAGGGTAGCTTTTTGGAAGTTTTGGAATATTTCCTTTCCCTAGTTTTAATGTTTTTTCTGAAAAGAAATCTTTCTGTATTATGTCATATACTACTATTATGTCAGCAAATCCTTAAAATAACTATTGGGGAATATGAATTGTATTATTTGTAAGTGTGTATGATCTAATCACGAGGTATACCTGTAAAGACAGTTATAGAATCATTATGCCACACATAAATTGCGTACATAGGCTAGCAAGATACGCCCACTACACTCATAAATTTTCAATATATCCAGGTCAAGGGCGTTTGTGTC
This sequence comes from Nipponacmea schrenckii, assembly GCA_030562195.1. Taxonomy (NCBI): domain Eukaryota; kingdom Metazoa; phylum Mollusca; class Gastropoda; family Lottiidae; genus Nipponacmea; species Nipponacmea schrenckii. Next base: position 6,387,798 of record CM060202.1, read on the forward strand.
TAAGTGCACTTAAAAAAATCTAACATGTCCTGGATATTTAAAATAATTTAAATCAGATGAAAACTGTAGTCAAGGGCAATAACTTAAAATCTCTGATTAGATAATCAGCACATTTCTAATTTAAGAATATTTTCTAGTTTAAGACGATCAAACCAAATGTCATTACAATCAGATGAAATGATACAATTACCTTAAAAACCTAATATCGAAAATCGACCTAATCTGTAGCCTTAATTGCGTTCACAAGCTAATTGTGTGTGTGTATATATAAGGTTTGAAATTAAATCAATGTGAATAATTGAAGAAAGACTCGAATAATTTGGATTTTTCTTCACTCTGAGAGCAATCAGTGATACAAAAAAAAATCTTTTCTCCCAATTTGTATTATGTACATTGGCAGACTATTTTACAATTTGAATATAACCCACGTCAGAAATGTCTGGGTACGATACATTAGGCATATTATATTTTAACGTAAATGGGACCTTGTTCTAGTAATATATTATTAATAGATCCATATCTATTGCTCGAGGAACTAGAATGTTCGAGAGTTCGATACGATCGGAGAGAAAAAGAATTAATTAAGTAGGGATAGGTTTCACTTTAGGTTGTGATGTTTTACCCAGAGGAGTACCCCAGGGATGGCTTACCAGCACCAGAGGAGACTTTGTTTCAATTGGGGAGGCTCGTCCTATAACGGGAGACATAGCAGTTTTCCTGTTCTGGCCGGAAGTTATTGCAGTTTTAAAATATCAAGATGAATACAGATTACGATTTCTTAGATTTCCAATCCACAATAGCCTGTATTAATCATGCTCTATCCTATCTGATTCCTTAGCCAGAATTGTCCAAGGACTATATACTTATTCAACAAGTTACATAATTCACGAGTCGTTACGTTATTACAAATCAATGTTATAATTTACAATGAATCACAATGAACAAAAGGGATTATAAAGTCGATGGCTGCAGACTGTTACTCGAGATAATGTAATATTGGTCTGATATCAAGATATGATTCACTCACTTCACTGTCTCTTGACCTTGGTGAACCTAGTACTTTTCTTATCTCACCTTTTTCCAATTCCAATTGAATATAGTGTGACCCCATTCTACTTGTTCTTATACCAGTGTCATTTTCACAACGTCAAACTATTACTTGACGACGTCATTTGGGACTTGTTTTGGTTTTATACAATGCAGTGATTTGTTTTTTGATTATAAACTAGCTATTAAAGCTAGAAATGAAATAAATGAATGGAGTTTTACGTCTTACTCTTCTGCACCTTATGGACTAATGAAACGGTATAGAGCCCTCGACATAATATAAACTGTAAACATTGTAGCTAAAATATGGTTCACAGACATTTTGTCAAGGCTCCGGGTGTCGCTGTATTTGTGAGACTCCGAACTCAGTGACCAAGGAATCGAATTGTCATACAATAGTGACAAACAAACGACCCAAGGAGACAAAATTCTATCTCACTACCGTACATCCTATTTTTCAATCAATAAGGTTATTTAGTCAACTTGGTATATTTGTCCAGTAACAACTTCAATTTGTTTATTTTGGTGGACTTTTATAGTAACACATCTCAATGGTCATGGAAAGACAGTTTACGAATCACAAAATAGCCCAACTCGTTCATTCATAGGAAAAATAGTTTTTTTTTCATAATGTGTATCTTGGATTACTCATATTTCCACCATCATTGCAATGTCATGCTTTGTCTTATACCTTGACTTCAATAACCACATTTCTTGTTTCACGAGATGTTGCGCTATGATTCAGAGCTCTCGAAAGACTGAGAACATTATAGTTATATTTCCTGGCGTACCATCCATGAAATTGCTGCATTCCTTTATACAAGAATGGTGTCTTTAGTAGTCAAGGTATGTGACATTGTGAATTTTAACCACTCTGATTCCGAGATCTGTCCTTGACAAATACTTTTAATAAACTGTTGTCAAAAGTGTATTTGACATTATGAACGTGTGACATGGGCAGTGTGAACACCATGTCAAAGTAAACGTGACCTTCAATTAAATTCAGTTTTTCTTTGTTAAACAGCTTATTATATCTCTCTTTCGAATATTATATTAATAACAATTGCAAAAAATATAAGAATACAAAGAAGAATTCTGTAGTTGTGAATAGTTGCATGACTAACTATTATTAATTAGATAACGCACTATAGGCTCTGCAACATATTGTTTGGAACAATGAAGCTTTTTTCTAAGTCTGTAGGGCCCCTATCAAAGTTAGGAAAACGACTTTCCTTTTTTACATTTGAAAGTTAAAGTTTAGCATGACTTTAGGAAAGATCGAGCGGTGCATACATAAAGTTCGACTTAAGTCTAAATTCAGTTCAGGTTCAGTAAGAGCGCTGCATACGGCCTTAACTATTCATACAAAAAGACGATCTGCCTTTCACACCTGCTGCGTCAAGGTTTATATCTATTCGCATTTAATTAGCAAGCAGCAGAGTTTCTTTGTTTGACCCTGCGTTTATACATCACAGGGAAGCGTTAGTTATAATGTTAGCCCTCTATTTATTGTTTAAACTACAATTAGCTTTGATAAGGAATACGTGTATATTATGGGCAAATTAGCGTACATATTCCATTAATTATCCTTTATTGTTCTGTGACCTACTTCGTCTAGTGTTAGTTGTCTTAAGATTGGTATGTTAGAAATCGATTTGATTGGAACGCTGGTATTGTCCATGATTCAATTAAACATAATATTGATTACTTAACCAATCAACTTGGTGATATGATGATATAATCGAACCAAAACCATTCGTCATCATTAACTATTACCAAGTATTGAATACAGGATTTCTGAATAAAGTTTCTTTTCCCTTCGGATCAACTCGAGTGTGTTTGAGGTTGTTGAATTTCAAATTGGAGGAATTTAATTTACCCTAAAGCAAAGGTAATTCATTGTATTGTATTTTATCCTTAATTAAGGGTTGAACTTAGTTCTGTATTTTGGATTTAAAGTTGAAGGTAACAGTCTGCAATCATATGATTCAAAGAGTTTTTCACCATGTTAGTTTCGACTTCAAGAGCAATTGCCATCAAGAGACATCAGTTTCGCACACAGAACAAGTTTGTCATCATTATTATTCAACATATGAACACCTTTTGTTACCCAAGCTATAGATGTGTAAATCAAATTGAAAAGTGTGTCTTTTATAATCCTTGAACGACATTTAAAAGTGTCACTGCTCATTAAAAAACAGCGATTTTTATTGAATATTTTCTGTTTTTGGGTTTTTTAGGTTAGTAGAAACCGTTAGTTAGAAGTGGATGGGTCCCACATAGAAGTAATTCTGGAATGTTATTTCTTTGTAATTCAGAGCTTTTATTACTTCTCAGCACGGTTTAAAAATATTTGGGAACGATTCCAAACCGTTACTTCAATCCAAAATTAGGTCAATTGTTACCACAGATACAGACCTATATACTTACTTTTATTTCCATAAACGAAGATATGAACATGTTTGACAGACATTAAAACACAAGTTATCAGTCGATTATCAGGATAAACAAGTTTTAAACTAATTTTAAGTTGAGGACAAACACTAAACATTTCAGACATGCTAACTTTAAAGCTGTGGTCGCCTAAAACGTAATCTAAGCTGTGAAGCTATCTGAATTATCTAAAGCCAACAAAATATTATGTTAAAATTCAGTTTTTATTTTCCGGTGTTAGCGTGTCATACGTTCTGGTAGTGACTGATGTGCAAAAAGAGACAATTTGTCACTGACATTTTCTGTGTGGTCCTATAATTGACGTATTTACGCAATCTTGATTTTCGTTGATATAAGCCCAGCTTTAGACAACTTAAATTTTGTTTCTCTTATTGTTATTCAGTTAAATAGGTTTCAGGAACCCCAACTTTAAATAATTAAGTCTATTTATTTCCCCTGTCTGTATGGTTTGTTATGTACAGACAGCCGTAATTGATTTATAATTAATAATTTAATGACTTACATTACATTGAAATATTTTATAAAATATAGGTCATGGACAATTATAAATTGAAATTTTTTATTGAATTTCTTTTCTCTTTATAATTCAAAATTTAAAAAGCGAGAATCACGAAGAGCATCCTGTCATGAACCCGGTCAATACTATTATAAATTTCTATGTAAAGTTGCCCATAATTATATATTACATTGTTCGTGTGTTTTAAATTACGAAACACAATATAAATACTGTATGGTAACGCACTGGACAATGTACCTGAATGAAGACCACATTACATGGATATTTATAACCTGTCATTAATACAGGATTAAACTGTTGAAGTGAAAAAAAACGAAACGATATTTTGTGCAATAGTTCTGGAGTGCTTGATAGACGACGAAAGGAAGTCCGAATATCAAATATAATACTAATAGAACGCAATGCAAATCCAAGAGGCTTTGTTTCCTTTGGGATTGCTATGACACTTAACCACGAACCAGCTTTCATTGCGATTAACAATGTAAATTACATTTTTACATTCTTACAGCATGATGGTGTTAGAAATGGGGACCTTAAGGTCGTATTAATTAGCAGTTTTTAATGCAATATTTAAGTTTGATTATATATTTCAGTTGTACCAGAGCCAGAAACAAATAATAACACAATGAATACGACATTTATTGTTGATACTCCACGCTCTGATAATACAGGTAAATACAGATACAGATTTCTTTGTATGCATATCGAGACGATTGGAGCTCCAAGCCAACATCCCTAGCTCATGCCATTCATTGGAAATTTACCGTATTTGATATAAAATATGCGACACAGGCGAAGGCAAGGTTTTTGGTGGTATTTGTAGCCTACACCTTGGTTTTCGCTGCCTTCCATACTTCAGATTTTAATGGTATATAGCTTGAGAAATCTATTTTAATATTGCTTATAATTTCTCATGATGACTGCAGGTAAAATGTTGAAAACAATCGATTTGTCAGCTTCTTAATAAGTAATTTTTAAAGTGAAATAAATAACGTTGCTATGACGATTACATGACATCATTATAATAAGCCTCTTTTGACATCATTTCTGTTTTAAGACTTTCTATTCTGAAACTTGAAAATCAATAAAATATATTGGAGATGTTTTGCTTTGAAATATATGCAAGCGAGTCGCACGTACGAGTTTATTCTGCTCGATTTGTACTTTTAAGCGTCTTAATGTGTTATCGTATGAATAAACCTAATCATCCAAAGTCTCTACAAATGATATTATTCAACTCCTTTGATAAAAAATGTCAAGTACATATTTTTCTTAAAATTGAACATTAATCTGACGACCAATATATTGAAATATTATCCACCAATGTTTTACTAAAATCCGCGCAATTTATCACTTCCTGTTGGCCATATATTTTAAGTTGAATATTTGTATTTTTCAGGATTAATAGTGGGCGTGGTAATTGCAGGAATCATAGCTATTATTATTGTTATTTTAATCGTTGTCTATATGCTTAAAAAGAAGTAAGTATAATATATATTATAGAGCTACAATGTCTCTACTGTCGTGTCGTGTGTATTATTGATGGCAGTCAGAATAAATATCAGTACACTTTCTTAGACTGAAGCTAATACAGTCTGATTGAGTACAAATCTTTCCATTTTAAATATTGATATGTGACTTTTCTTGCTTTAGTGGTTCGATCTATCAAAAACAATATAATGTCATTGTTTCCATCTGCAGTTGCCCAGGAGCCTGTTTCACGAAAACTTAAATTAGGATGATTTTAGTGTTCCAATGGTCAGATTGGTCAATCACTAAAATTGAGTTTTTATTAACCAATCGGGTTACTGTATTTCTTAAAATCTTGATTGTATTTTTGTTAAAATTTTGTGAAACAGGTCCCAGAACCCATTGTTAGGGTTGATAAGGAATTGTTGATAAGTATGTCATTTCATTGGTTGCATCGGTGAACCCACCTTTGTTAAAATGTTGTTAGATCTAGATTGAGTTAAGGGTAAAACCGTCTTACCTGAAATTGAAGCTAATACACCATTGCTCTAGTCGAGAGAATGACAATAAATATCTGGAAAATTTTGATTTAAAACTAAGAGTACTGCCATTTTCTCAGTACGGTTCCTCTACTATTACAGACTATTGCTAACGAATGCCTAGAATTAATCTCAACTGGATAAGCAATTATTCCGACGACTATAAGCGTTGTAGGTTTGGAAAATGTCTAATGTTTCGAAATCTTGTGTTTTTCAGACAAAGGTCGTCTGATATTGAAAGAGAAGCCAAAGTGCAGATGAATACGACTAAAAACGCCGGGGTATATGTGGATCTAGCAACTAACCCAGAAGAAGAAAAGGATGATGGAGAAACGGATAAGCTAAGAAATACAGAAGACGCTTGATACTGTGGAGATATGTCAAACCTAAAATGGGAACAGAATTAAATATGTCTAACAACTTTACAAATAAACATACATATTTATCAATATTGTTACAGAAACCTGTGCTTTTCGACCAAGAAATTACGTCGAATACTTCTAATGGACGAACAGTTACTGCTAAAGTAACCCTTAACCCTTTCGTTATGGAATGAATGGTAACATGATAAATTGAGAGTGTCTTTGTGGAAGTATTTCTTATTCATATGCTTTAACCCCAGACTAAGGAAAAAAACTTCCTTACATTTTGTCACGAGCAGTTTATAAAATTATGTCTATTGTATTATGACTTTGTCTAGGTTATTATAAACATGTTTTAAAAGGACATATTTAATTTTAAAAAAATCTTTTCACAAAAGAGCCCGAAACCTGGCAATGTATTAACCTCAAAATTTTTTTAATTTGTTAAGAATAAAAGTGCAGACTTTTATATTTTGAGAATTGAATATGTATTAATTCAACTAAATGTATTTCAATCACACAATTTTGATCCTAACTTACAGGGTTTTTTTTTTTTGGCTATTGAAATTTTCACCATTCAAAAGGCATATTTTTTTTAAATATTTCTATGTCTGCTCTCACAATTGTAGTTTTGATATATAATGTCATTCTATTATTTCTTTGTAATGCACATATCTTAAGGCGATGTCAAAGCAACCGTCCTTTATCTTATATTTACGTACATAACATTACCACACGTTATGACAATCATATGGAAATTATGTTTTTTTTTACCGGATAACATCTATACATTCTCATTATCTAAAAATACATAATCATGTTAAAAAAGATAATCTTTCTATATAACATATCATTATCATTCCGAATACTGTATATACACATTTGTGCTTTATTGAAGTGTTTAATGACAATTTTGATAAATATTTCTTAATATCCACTGAACTAACTATTAGAGCCCGATTGTAGCCATCTGTGTCACTTTTTAAAAGGGAAATTGGACTTGAGTACAAGTCAGTGCAGCTTGCTAAATACATAGACGGTAATTGTCTTATTTTGATTAAATTGATATCTGTCGATAACTTATGAATAGAACTGTCTAATATCAATTTTGAAAAGTGACACAGTTACTTGTAATTTGGCTCTGTTGGATGTTGATACCTAAAAATCAGGAGATATGTAGATCTCTAAGTCGATTCTAAAACTTAGTTTGGGCAATGTCGTTATAAAGAACAAAAAAAAAAAAAATCCGCGGGATTTAATGTTCCTGTTATGTATCTATCTCAGTGGTAACACTACTTCCATCATAATCATCATCATTATCAACAACATCATTATCATCGTCAACAACATCATTATCATCGTCAACAACATTTTCATTTCAAAACCATCATTATCTTTTTTTCAATACAGAAACTGTATTTGATATTGTATTGTTGTTATAGACCGCTTAATGTTTATTTATCAAATGCAATATGTAGCTATGTCAAATGTCATATATTTTTCTAATATAAATGAAACCATTGTTTGAAACCATTAGGTGTCATGTTGTCATTATTTGTAAGCTATTAGTTAACTAGTTGTTACTAAATGTTTTGTATTATAATTATTATGTATTGTATTGTATAATGTGCTTTAAATCACGTAGTCTTAGAGCAGGGGTTTTCAACTGATTTATTTCTGTTACCATTTAAGATCCTTTATCCATTGCATTATCTCCCCTCCGCTATAAATCCTTACGATTTTCGCTTAGTTTTTGCCTGCGATCGTTTACATGTCGGAGAATATAGCTTAATAAGATTGAAAATAAATCATAATTGTCCAATATTTTATGCAAGACTTTCAAGCGCCTTGTTACATCCGAAAGTGTAACAATTACCCCTAGTTTGAAAACCCCTTTTTAGAGTAATATATATGTATATTACTAATTTATTCCTGTTTATGCTTATGCTTTGTTTGAATATGCTTCATAACAATGTAGAAACTAGTCTGTTTTATTTTTGTTTCAGTGGTTTCTGATGTTATATAATAATCTCTGTTGTACAATCAAATTGAAACCACAAATAAATTTTGTTATAGTTAGAAACGGAGAATCTAGCTCGGAACTTGCCTTAATGTATGCTTTTTTTCGGTTATATAGATTTGTGCCAGATTGTTGTTTGTTTTTCATTCTTGTTAATTTTCAATTTGTATGCTTTTTATTAATAAAAATGTTACAACAAGATATATTTGTCTACTCCAAAATGTGATACGTATTGCCATATGACTTCAACCCGATTTAGGCCTACCCTATATAGAATCTATCTAATAGTCTCACTGGACGAAAGGTGGGCTGAAATGGCTTATCTTTGTAAAGTACCTGGTTTATATTGGATATTTACTAGAGTGGTTGGGCAAGAATAATGTCAAGAGGTTTGGCCAAGGACCACCTGGTAGAAAGGATCCCTGTCACGGCGGACTTGTGAACCTAAGTTGTTATCCTTGTAAAACATAGTTGTTTGATTACGTGATAACCTGAACTTAGTTCCAGTGAATAATGACTGCCATTCATTACCGTTATATGTTTCTTCAGAATAATGTCTAAATCATAAATGATAACGGTCTTGCTCATTGAAAAATTACCAATGTCACTGGCACAGAATCTCAGAAAAAAGCACAATTGATTTAGCATAGAGGCAACACTAAAAAAAACTAAAATCCAGCAGTTTTAACAATGTTTATACCGATAATATGAATTTAGAAGAGAAGTTTAATTTCATTATGTGTAACCCAAACGCACAGTATTATCTCGGGAAATTTTTAGAACAAATGTTAAAAATAAGGAGAAGTTTAAATCATTGATTATTTTAATATGTTTCTAAAATGTGATATTTAACTTTATTTTTTACATACATGTTATAGTTTCTTCTATTTTATGAATTTTATTTCTTTTTACAAACTTTTTGATATTTTAACGTTTTAATTGTTTTCCTATATGTTTTAAATGTCCATTTTAAGTCATATCTCATAAGCCGATTCGGCTGGCTTCCTTTGTTTATTTTCACTTGTAAATTTAGTTTTTTTTATACTGGAAGGTGACATGTAAATAAACATTTACTATTATTTTTATTATTAGTAAAGTGAACAGATATTTCTATAAGTATAACATCACGTTATGATTTCATTTAGTTTATCCAAAGAAACATGACAAATTGGCTTCATTAAAGACTTGTTAACGGATCATTTTGTTCTTTTGAAAAGCGAGAAGAACCACAGTTACTATGAATGTAATGATATTTCGACATGCTCTCTAAAAATAGTAGGTTCGGCGATACTTAAGGGGTAATATTGGTCAAAAAAAAGTTTTCGACCTATCAAGAGTAGCCTCAATAGCCTCTCGATATGAAGTTTCTTGCTGGTAAAGAAGTCCCGGATAACACATGTTCCTAAAGCAATAATTAATGACGAGAATCTGGGATTGTGAAAACAACGGTTGGTTCATGTATATATCCAAACGTTGCTTTAGGAACATGCGGATAACAGTGGTGTACCTTCTAATTACAATAAAGTTGGTTGTCTGATTAAGAGTTCTCACTTAATCGCTATATATGTAAATAAAAACAATGTCATAGGGAGTACACTTCCAAATTATTTATAGACATATCGCACGCCATATTTTCTAAAAAGTGTATGTGTGTGTGGGGCCGGGGGGGGGGGGGGCTGGGGGCATGACCCAACCTATCACCCCCTAGCAGCCACCACTACTGACCACTGTTAAAGAAGATATGAAGTTGTGTCTCTTTAACTCTTCACAGTAGTTTTACTTCTTGGTCAACAATAAATATAACTGATTTTAAGGACTCTCTCTCTCGACTGTATTGAACATGGAAATAAAAAGACTATCGAAACCTATTATATCTCTTTGAATTATATTGGCTATATAGCAATTTCCGTTTTCATTCATTATATGGACGTGAACTGAATGGATAAAAGTATTGTCAAGTGAAAGCGACTGAGAAGACATACATTTCGCAATGTAGTGCTATTAGAACAATATTTTCTCAGTATATTTCTCAATATGGATCTGCAATATTTTCATCGAATCTGGATTATTCATATACTGAATTTCATGTTCTTTCACCATGTCGAATGTACAGGAAATCATACTGGAGATGGTAGGTAAAGCAGTTGAAAATTGAGGTCAAATGGGTATATAAACATTCGAGTTTGATGGATTTTGCTCGTATATTCATTACAAGAACTAGGGAATTAGATGTGAAAACGTTCGTGGAAGGTTGTATAGACTAAGTACTGTATTCTATATCTTTTTACGGACACTCTTTTAATACCTCTGATGCCATTCTGTCATTTATTGCAAAAGAAAAATCAAATGGGTAGAATATCTCTTTCGGAGATTCTTTGTAGTTTTTTTACATTCCAAAACCTGTAAATGCTATTTCAAAAAGGGGCTTTAGAACTTGACCAATTTTTTACATCTGATTGCACTTTTGGATCTTGACGTTATGTATCCATTTTATTACTATTATAGACATACCAATATTCTGTTTCAGTCACATACCACATAATGTCTACTACGACAACGAAACCTGAATCCGTATCGGGTGGCCCGCCTACAAATCTAGGTTAGTGAACGCTTTCAACATTAAAAATTAAAGATGCAGTAATAACATTTGATGCATTTATCGTTCACTAATATTGCATTGAATAAAATTCCCTTCTGAGCATTTTTATTAAGCTGTCTTCAAATGTCTGAAAAAAACATCAGGTTTAATTGAGGATGGTGTTATTGTATGTCTTATATTATTCTAGGTTTAATTGAGGATGGTGTTATGTCTTATATTATTCTAGGTTTAATTGAGGATAGTGTTATGGTATGTCTTATATTATTTTATGTTTAATTGAGGATGGTGTTATAAGATGTCTTATATTATTCTAGGTTTATTGTTGATAGTAATTATTATGGCTTATATTATTCTAGGTTTATTGTTCATAGTTATTATTATGTCTTATATTATTCTAGGTTTATTGTTGATCGTAATTATTATGTATTGTTTTATTCTAGGTTTATTGTTGATAGTAATTATTATGTCTTATATTATTCTAGGTTTAATTGAGGATGGTGTTATGGTATGTCTAATATTATCCTGGGTTTAATTGTTGATAGTAATTATTATGTCTTATATTATTCTGGGTTAAATTGTTGATAGTAAATATTATGTCTTATATTATTCTAGGTTTATTGTTGATAGTTATTATTATGTCTTATATTATTCTAGGTTTATTGTTGATAGTAATTATAATGTCTTATATTATTCTAGGTTTATTGTTGATAGTAATTATTATGTCTTATATTACTTAAGGTTTAATTGTTGATAGTAATTATTATGTCTTATATTATTCTAGGTTTATTGTTGATAGTAATTATTATGTCTTATATTATTTAAGGTTTAATTGTTGATAGTAATTATTATGTCTTATATTATTCTAGGTTTATTGTTGATAGTAATTATTATGTCTTATATTATTCTAGGTTTATTGTTGATAGTTATTATTATGTTTTATATTATTCTAGGTTTATTGTTGATAGTAATTATTATGTCTTTAATTATTCTAGGTTTATTGTTGATAGTAATTATTATGTCTTATAGTATTTAAGGTTTAATTGTTGATAGTAAATATTATGTCTTATATTATTCTAGGTTTATTGTTGATAGTAATTTTTATGTCTTATATTATTCTAGGTTTAATTGTTGATAGTAATTATTATATCTTATATTATTCTAGGTTTATTGTCGATAGTAACTATTATGTTTATATTATTCTAGGTTCAATTGTTGATATTAATTATTATGTCTTATATTATTCTAGGTTTAATTGTTGATAGTAATTATTTTGTCTTATATTATTCTAGGTTTATTGTTGATAGTAATTATTATGTCTTATATTATTCTAGGTTTAATTGTTGATAGTAATTATTATGAATTGTTTTATGCTAGGATTATTGTTGATTGTAATTATTATGAATTATTTTATTCTAGGTTTATTGTTGATCGTAATTATTATGAATTGTTTTATTCTAGGTTTATTGTTGATAGTAATTATTATGAATTATTTTATTCTAGGTTAATTGTTGATAGTAATTATTATGAATTGTTTTATTCTAGGTTTATTGTTGATAGTAATTATTATGAATTATTTTATTCTAGGTTTATTGTTGATAGTAATTATTATGAATTATATTATTCTAGGTTTATTGTCGATAGTAATTATTATGTCTTATATTATTATAGGTTTAATTGTTGATAGTAATTATTATGAATTGTTTTATTCTAGGTTTAATTGTTGATAGTAATTATTATGAATTATTTTATTCTAGGTTTATTGTTGATAGTAATTATTACGAATTGTTTTATTCTAGGTTTATTGTTGATAATATTTATTATGTCTTATAGTATTCTAGGTTTAATTGTTGATAGTAATTATTATTTTTTCAGGTTTAATTGTGGGTGGTGTTATGATAGCTCTGATCATATTTTTGTTAATAGTCGTCATCATCATTAAAAGTCGTAAAAATAAATGGTAAGTCTTTTACGATTTTTCTGATTTTTCTTAGCCTGTTTCGTTTTTGCCAACAGTGCCTTATCCAAGTCTATTTTCTTTTGACAGGAAAAGGAAAGCATCAAAAACAGAACGGTATAAAGCACCCGAATCAGAGGAATTTGTGGAAACTATGTCCAGAAAATGCAGTGTAGCTTCTCGCAGACTTTCCGATTTTGATGAATAACAAGTTTCATGCCTGTCCATAATATGTTGTATCGTTTATTTGAATCATTATCGTCCTTCGTCCGCATTATCAAATAAACATTTCAAATATATTGACGCCTCTGTACGACAGGCCTACATCCCCACTCCTATCTGTTTCTTCCATTGCCTCCTCGGATGAAAAGCACTACTCAAAGGTTTCTTTAAACCCCAAAAATGAGCAAGTGATCCTTTGCAAAAAGCTTCAAATCATGGGCGTGGAGTCTGTGGAATGGTTTAGGTCTTATTTGTCTAGAAATTGTCAATGTAGGAAGCACTTTCTCAGATCCGGCAAGTGTTACATGAAAAGTACCACAGGGAAGCATTTTAGGACCCTTATTATTTCTGTTACGTGAATGTCATGGTTATAAGCATTTCTTCTGACTGCAAATTAATCCTCTATACTGATGCCATTCTATTTTCACATCGTGATCCCACGGTCATATCAGAAAAACTAGGGGATGCCCTAAAATGTTGTTCAAACTGGTTGATTGATAATAGATTGTCACTACATCTTGGAAAAACAGAGTGCATGATCTTTGGATCAAAACGTAAATTGAACAGAGTAGGTCACTTCACTGTTCAATGTGATAAGCATGCCAACGGACAATGTTAAATATCTTGGTTTAAATACATGTATTGACAACCTTTTATCAGGTAATATAATTGTGGCAAATATTGTGAATAAGGCAAATAGTCGATTAAAATTTCTGTTTAGACAAACTAAATGGCTGAATTTTAAGTCTAGAAAGTTACTATATATGCTCTGCTTTAATATTCTGCCACTTTAATTATTCCTGCTCAGCATGGTACACTGGCTTAACAAAGAAACTAAAAATCAAATTACAAACTTTACAAAACAAAACTATTACATTCATAAATGATATGTTATCAAGAGAGCATATCTCAAAGGAATGTCACAAAAACCCAACTTATTGAATATTGAAAATAGGGTAATTCAATTAAAACTTAACCATGTCCATAAAATATATCACAAAAATTGTTCATCCCAACTGAAAAGTAATTCAAATCGCGTAAAGGACTCACACTACCATAATACACGGTCAAGTACATATAATTTTGTTGTTCCTTATATAACCGGCGACAAATCTTCTACTTTTTATGGTAAAGGTATTAAACTATGGAACGATCTTTCAAATGAAATAAAATCTATAAAAAACATACAAAATTCCAAATATGCAATTAAAAATCACTTATCTAAGAATCAGAGTCTGTAATTTTTTGTAATTTTCTATCTGTGATACTTTATTATTTGTTATCAATTAATTATATATGTTGTACACCAGCATCACTTCCTCCCAACAGATTTCATGATTTGATTCCTCTCAGGACCCCATTGAAAATAAGCTTATGAGGATATATTACTCATGCTTTATGGGTTATCCTTAAGATGAATTTCATCATGACTTCAAGCATTTCATATTTCTATATTTTTTGACTTTCCTTTTATAACTTTCTGTTCTGGTCGAAAGCTATTTTCTTTCACATGTAATCTATCTAATTTATCTTGGAATAAAATAGAAAAAAGTCATTGGTATTTATTATAAAAAATAAACTGTTTTGCTTGTAGTATGTAGCCAGGATTCATAATGATTATCTCCCTTTACCAGTCATAAGAATTGTTTTTTAAAGTTACAATGTGACATAAAATTATAAGTTCTCAAAAATGGTCAATATGAGTATATATTCATCAGTTAACTTGACTGGTGTGATTAAGTAAAAGAATCATTGTAAAATCTATTTAACTAAGTTATTATTGAAAAAAAACGCTTTATAAATTATCGGAAAATATAAGGATTCTGATATGTTATTTATGACAGTCAGTATATCTACTCATGAAAATATACTCTAATTGGCCAATTTAAAAAATTTAAATTGCATGTTCATTCCAAGACGCAGCAATCCTGTAAGGGTATAGTTTCGGATCACGTGAATCAATGGCTTCTTGTTATAAATACATGTTTCTTCACAATGACAAGCTATTAAGAACGTCGCTCTCATATTCGTAATAGAAAAATATCTATACATCAGCAAAGATATATGTACCCAATTAGGCTCCGACGACTATTAATTGGCTATTTGACGTTAATAAACGTTCATTTGAAAATGCATACTACGATGTACATAGTTCGATTCCTGTGAATCGAAAAAAAATTCGAATCCCATACAATTGAAACAATATCGACCCAGCTGTAAATGGTTACAGATAATCCGAGGAAGGTCAATCCCAAGAGGTTTTGGTCAGGAACCAGCTGGTACATACTACGCATGATTCTTACGTCTATTTCCATGAAATTTGACAGAACCATACGTATCGTATGCAGCTGGTAGACAGGATTCTAGTGAACATTGCGTGCATGCGCTTAATGTTGTCTGACAACCAATCATTTACCTTCAGAAAAGAAATAGACGCATTTGCGAAAATGTTGTACTTTTAAAATATGATAATCAGTTTTCATTCTTATTCTGCCATATACAAATGAATTTTTAAGAAGTAAAGGGTATCGTTCCGGATCACATGGCTCAACGTACTCTGGATTGTCTTCATATTATAAAAAACTACAAAACAAGTGCGACCGTGCATGTAGTCTCGATTGTCTCAAAATAAATTTCGAACATTGGCAACAGTCTGGTTAATCTTGACTGATAAGCTCTCCATTCTCATTTACAAACCAGTTACGGTTTCATTCTTAACCTAAATAAAGGTCAACAAATCGAGCTGGCGTTGAAAATTCCTCTCAAAAAATGTGAAAATATAAGGATATTGGAGGTTGGATTAATCTTGAAACGCGGAGACTGACAATTTAGACATTTAGAACGTGGTTGGGAGAAGATTCGAGAGAATTTAGCTCGTAGAAAAGAAACTTACGGTAGGTAACATTGTCATATTACCGAGAATAGTTTACAGTGAAATTATTATGTAGGCCGGTAGGTGTTATTGTGTCACTGTAGTATTGTGTTACCTGTTGTGAATGGTTTTATTTCTGAAAGAAATATAAATCGTAGGATATTGTGTGCTGTTACATAAAGTAATGTTTGAGTTGTGCACGATGCTGTATCATGACACTTTCGTTTGTCTCCCGCCGTCTTGTTCTTATTTTCTAAGTTTCATGTCATATCTACTGATTTATGTCTTGAAGCTAAATAAAAACGAAATATTGGAATTATCGACGTTGTAGTAATAGGCCTACCTATTCCCTTTCATGTAATGACTATATATAACTTTAACACGTGTCATTTATAAGACAATATCGACAAGAACATTTTGAAATTTGAAAATGAAAGTAGGGCGCTGTGGATTGTTCCAAATGAGTTGACTTGTGAATATCCCAATTTCTTTCGGTGCTGTATCTCCAAAAACTGATAATGGCAAACATTTTAATTAAATATTAAATTTAGACATTTTCCCTTTTAAACATACGTCGTTGATCCCCTATCGGGAGTGCCAATTACCCACAAAAAAGGGGGGGGGGCATCTGTCAATAACCGATACAAAAGAAACAAAACAAATTATTGGGTCATTATAAACCAACGATTCTCGATTAGAGAACGAAGATGATTTATAATGAACGGTTTTTAATCATATTTGTCATCAGTGACACAAGTTATTGACATCTACATCTGTATAATAATGATACATTTGGTGACACTTGCTTATTCTTTAAAATGAAAGCGCAGAGCCCCATGACATTAGTTTGTTGGCGATAGTTACCCATCGCCTTGTTTCAGAATTGTTCTTATTAGAGCCAACCCCCACAGAAAGAGCATTACATGAGATCCGGTGCATTATTTGTAAACCTTGTCATTATCGTATGAAAAACTACGAATTCGCAATGGAATCTCATCTCACGCCCCCCCCCCCCCCCCATCCTGAGCGACTTTCCTTCCGAGGTCTGACATTTAGTTGACTTTAACAAGCTGATCATTCGTAATACGCAATACCTGTTTAAGGTAATTCGCTGTCTATGGATTTGAAAGTTGCAAAATATTAGGCCTATAATATTTCCTTGTTTTACAGTTTTATAATATTCCTGTATTGAAAATATTTTGATATTGAATAGAGTATCAAAGCATTTACATTTCTAAGAAACATGATCATGCCCCTCAAAGGTTGAATTGTAAAGCATTTCTAAGTATTTTTCAAATGTATAATGTAGTAATAGAGTCTTTATCGTCATTTGCTTTCGAAAATATTACGACGAAATGACAAAGACTATAGGCCTGATTAGAAAGACCTCAATTTCTTACAGTTTTAAGATATATTTAAATAGAACATGATTAAGTCTCCCGTGATCATCATGTGAGTTATATGTGGGGTGATCAGATCCGTGTTGACAGATATTTTTGTTGAATTTGGGACATGGTTTTAGTCGATATGACCCAAATTTCGATATGGCGAAATTCACCAAAATAATCTTGCAATAATATGTACTCTGTTGTAAAAAAAACGCGGTTATTTAGGTGACCCGGGCTATGGAAGACTAATCAGGTCAAATGTTTTTGTACAATATTAAAGTAATGCTGACCCCTTGTTGTTTGTCATAAAAGTCCGATAACCCCTATTAAACGGTTACCTAGAGGCGAAACTATCATCAGGACTATATTTGAACCAAATTCACGAGCCCACAATCTCCCTCAATCCCCCCCCCCCCTTCCATCCATCCCTATATATAATTACAGAGATATAAGAGAAGAGACATTTGAAAAGGCTATACGGGTAATATTATGTACATGTAGGCCTACTACTAACTGAAAATCTTAATATCATTAAATAATTTCGCAGGGAAGGAACCCAATCCACTAAAGCCTGCTGTTACGGCCCCCGGACGTTTAGTTGAAGTTACCACTTCACCAACTTTAAGGGGATAATAGGTTTTAGAATGAACATAAAATTTGAAAATTTAAAATTGGTCAGTAAGAGCTCTAAATTTATTTCATTATACTTTGGTGTCTATTTTTATTAGAATTTATTTCTTATAGCCTCTTCAGTTGGGGTCTGAAGGCAGATCATGATTCATGACCTTTGACCAATCGTAAGTCAATCTAATAAAAATCCATTAAACGATGATTGTGTTTCACCAATCGTTCAGTTTCGGTTGACTTGATAAAACTATAGTGCTCCTGGGAATACAGGTTTTGAAGAAAAAGTAGTCATTGAACAGTTCAAGAGAAGCGGATATACCTAAAATAAGCTAATAAAAACTGAGCAGAACATAGTCCCCGAATGCACGCACAACCTTTATGGTTAGAGTCTTTCTCTTTTGCATTTAAAAGGCTCTGTGACACGCAAAATTAGCATAATAAGGTCAAGGTGTAAGACGCAGTTTCTAATAGCCTGATATTGTAATGATGTTATATCGTAAATTAAATTTCATGGTGGGTACATCAACTTAATTCGAGATGAATGATCTTAAAGATATTTTTATTCATTCATTCATGAACATAAACTTTTAGTTCTCAAGAATGGTCAATATCAGTATATATTCATCATTCATTGATGCATCTTTATGGATAATTACTTAGTTTTTTGGATAGGCCTATATATTTATTTGTTTTATGTCATTATGGCATCAGGTATATTTACTGATGAATGACTGCTTTATTTTGCAAATTTCTGTGACACTATAAAAAAGTGGATTATTATGGTCAAGGTCTGTCTTGTGAAGGTAGAATTATGATTGTATAAGTGTTCCAGAAAGGGTAGGTATTCAAAATATAGAGCAGTCCAATACACTTGCTATTAGTATGTGGTAGTAATCTTTTTCTTATTAATTGCAAATAATCTTATTGTACATTGACAGCCCATGTTCGTTTTAACCTGTGCTTAAATGAAAGTACTAGTAGTTTGTATTACAAGATAAAGTATATTATGTTTTATCATGGAATGGTTTCATGTTTCCATCTACGATCTGTCGATATAAATTATGATTTTAGGTCAAATTTATGTTGGCAGACAAATCTTTTTACGTATTTCGACTTTGGCGAAAACGTATTGTAATCGTTCGGATTATTTTATTTTTTTTTTTTTTTTTTTTTTTTTTGTAATTCTTGGATGAGTTTGCAGACAAACTGGTAAAAGGTGCAGAAATTCTAAATCTACAGTTGATCTTAGAATGATTTCTATTATCAAATAAAACAAAACCGGAAGTTCTATCTCTGACAGGAAGTGAGAACCGGAAGTTCAGGTTTTTTTGCTATAGCAAGTTTATTTTCAGTTCGATTTTGACCGGATTTTCAGATTTGAAAACTTCAATGTATTTGTCAACTAACAATTATAGGTTTTATGCAATTAGGTTAAATATTTTATCCACGATTTGCAATTCAATATTCAAGGGTCATCGGCAAAAATTTCAGACCGTGATTTCTCCTTTAATATAAATGGTAAAATTTTGAAACTTTACCAGTTGATAGGCGATATGTTTATAATTTTTGAAAAAATGTAAAAAAAAAAATTCCACTTCCGGTTTAGCCTCAAATGACGTAATTACGTAACTTCCGGTCTATAACTGCTAGGTAAAAAGTGAAAACTGTTTTATAAATAACTTGTCAATAGTAATTGATTTGACCTAAATAATTAGGTCAAGCTGCCATATCGGCCGCCATTTTGAATTTTCGTTACAATTCTTAAATCCGAAATTCAGACACTACTGATAGACCGATTTTGATGAAATTTAGCACATAGATACAATGGATCATTATCTACCTTTTCTTGGAGACCGATTTTCAAATTTCGTATTTTCTTTCGAATTATTTAAATTTTGATTTTTTCAAAATTAGGTCACTTTAACGGGTACGGAAGATGTGACCCACTTAATCTATGACCTTGAAAATTAGGTCAAATAATATTCAATATATTGTCTACGAGTAGATATTTTTTAATTTGGCTTACTTAAAAAAATTCATAGAGATAAGTGTACTTAAATACAGCAAAAATTGATAATTTTCATATTTTCGCCATCATTAAACGTTACGGAAGGTGTGACCTAATTATTTTATGACTTTGAAAACTAGGTCAAATGATATTCAATATATTGTCTAGATGTAGGTCATTGCAAATTTAGCCTACATAATATTTTAAGGCTCTCGAAATACGTTCATAATTGTAAGCAAATCTTTTTATTATTGATGTGATTAATACGGCTAGACCTGTATATTTACATGTATATAAAGTCAATTACCGTGATATAAATAATAGAATATCAATACTTGACTTGATTTGCATTGCTTAATTGATAGGTATAAGATAAGAAAAATCCGGTTGAATATATAAAACGAAATTTATACATTGATCATGCCTCCACATGACTTATTTTTATTGCAATATCAAGGTAGGCCATTTATATTTATTTAGTGAAAACAAACACTTAAAACTTTCAACATGATGGGTTCCTATAACAACGTTTGGATATATACGTGAACCAACCGTTGCTTTCACAATCCCAGATTCTAGTCATTAATTTTGATTGGTCGAGAATTTACCTTTCTACCAATAAGATTCCTTGCAACTATTGCGGGAAAATGTTTGATTGACCAGACGTTAAGATCTCTTTAGTTTTATTCTAGGATAATCGAGTCTATAAGGTCAAGGCCGTATTATTACAAATGGCTGACCGTGTAAGTTATAGCTGAGGAGCGCACAAACTAGTTCTGGCATAACAACGGGGACAGATTCGTGATTTACCGCTTGCAGTTTTGGTAGGCCTACAAATAAATTGTCCTTGTTATCGAAAAGTACCTGCGTTGCTTTTTTCTGGTTTTCGCTCAGACATTCGATAGAAAACTTGTTTTGAATTAATGAAAACAATGATTCAATGGAGGCCACCATTTTGAATTAGTCCAAATGGGATTGTGAAAGCAACGGTTGGTTCATGTAAATATCCAAACTTCCTTTATGAACATGGGGTTTAGTGGGC
This sequence comes from Nipponacmea schrenckii, assembly GCA_030562195.1. Taxonomy (NCBI): domain Eukaryota; kingdom Metazoa; phylum Mollusca; class Gastropoda; family Lottiidae; genus Nipponacmea; species Nipponacmea schrenckii. The sequence goes on from CM060202.1 coordinate 6,408,919, forward strand.
TGAGCATATTTATCTTTGATTGAAATAAACTACTAGGAAGAAACATACCCAGTCACATATACAGCATAATGATTGATAATTGTTTTAATCCATTGATGTAAACCCTTCAACTTAGTCAACTGAAGACTTAAGCCTTAAATGGTTTTGTTTTTTTTTCCTTTCCAGTTATGTATTTTAAAGGTGCTTTCGAAATTAATTATATGTCCATACTTAATGTACATAGGCCTGCTCTACAGCGAAAAGGTCTCAACAGTGATGCGGGTATAACGTAAATTCATTATTGCAGTTTCTTGGTTAAGGCATCTTTACAATGTCCAGCTATACAAACTGCGTTTAATAGATTTTTGAGAGAAAATGGGTGAAGATGTCACAAGTAAATTGAGTTTCTGGAAAAATTTACTGCTACCAAATTTACCAATAGTAAAGTATTAGATAAAACTGTGCTGGGCCTTAATAAAATTGGCAAGTATCACAGTAGTAACTTACATCAGAAATAAAATAAATCCAAAATCCATGACCACGAGATAATGTGATTATGAATGGTACTGCTTTTCAAGTGTAGACACTTCAATACAAGAAACATTACTGAATATAAATATTTTATAAGGGTGTGCACATAAACATGAAACCTATTGACCCTACGATTAAAGGTAAAAAAGACACGTTAATAAATATTAAGACATTAAAGCCAAATAAGTGTTGAGTCTTAAGTTGAAATTATTGACATCTGAAATAAGATCTCAGAGACAATTTATCAGCTATTGAAACAGCTCTGACAGTTTTCTTGGAGTTGAAATTATAAGTCTTACAAGAAAACAGATAACATATAAAATATTTAAAAAGATATCTTTCTAATGGCTTTCTTATGTTTTCAACTCCAGTCGTCTCCTAAGATATTTAATTGTTATTGTCTAATTTCATTAATTATCTACAGCAGTCTCGTGCTGAAATTCTTAATATCTTTCTTTGAATCTGTGTTTGTTATTTTTACGCAATATTCGTAAGAAATTCAAAATTTTTTGGTTGTGTGAAATGAATGTATTGTAGTGTTGACTACATAGAAGTTGACTGTCGTAGAGTAGTAATGGCGTCTTGGTAAATAAAGAATTTGAAGCGACCAAAAGATTTCTTTTATGTTAAATAGAAATAATTGAATCAACAAATTAAATATATACAATAAGAAATATGTACATAAGAAACTGCACATAATTGTGTATCCTTATAGACCGGCAGCCCAGGGCCTCGAAGGTAGACTAACTGGGTACCAATATCTGAGCACGAAGGCATGTATGGGATCACTTAGGTTGTCTGAATATGGCATTCTGGCATGCCCCCCCCCCCTGGTGGGGAAGGGGATGGCTACCCTTCTAAAGGGCCCCAAAATAGGTTCAAACTAGTTGACGGAGATACCTCCCGAAATCTCCACCAATGTCCACTTAGTACCTTAAGATATTCAGCAGTGCAGATGGCAGAAATTTTGTCTGGTGTGGAGTGGGTGCCAGACGACCCTTAAAGGGTCCCAAAAAGGGGCTATCCTAGATGACATGGAACCAACTGAAACTTATGCCAAAAGAACCAGTAGGGTATGTAGAGTGTAAAACACCCAATGCCAGAAAAATTATCCGGTGGTAGGGTCGTGCCAGAAGCCCTTCAATTTTGGACCCTTCAAAAAGCCCACAGGATGGGTTCAGACTACATTGCCGAGGTACCACCCGAAATCTCCACCAATGTCAATTTATTACCTTAAGTTGTTCAGCAGTACAGATGGCAGACATTTTTTCTGGTGTGGAGAGGGTGCCAGACGACCCTTAAAGGGTCCCAAAAAGGGGCTATCCTAGATGACATTGGTACCAACCAAAACTGATGCCAAAAGAACCAGTAGGGTATGTAGAGTGTAAAACACCCAATGCCAGAAAAATTATCCGGTGGTAGGGTCGTGCCAGAAGCCCTTCAATTTTGGACCCTATATAGGGCCCACAAGCTGAGTTCAGACTACATTGAGGAGATATCACGCGAAATCTCCACCAATGTCAACGTATTACCTTAAGTTGTTCAGCAGTGCAGATGGAAGACAATTTGTTTGGTGTGGAGCGGGTGCCAGATAACCCTTAAAGGGTCCCTAAAAGGGGCTATCGTAGATGACATTGGTACCAACGAAAACTAATGCAAAACAAAAGACTCAGTAGGGTTTGTAAAGTGTAAAACACCAATTGTCAGACATATTTTCCAGTGGAAGAGTTGTGTCAAAAGCCCTTAAATTTTGAACTCTTCAAAGAGGCCCACAGTATGACTTCAAACTTGATTGAGGAGATACCACCTGAAATCACAACCAATGTATACGTGTTACCTTATGGGGGTTCTGTCTAGTATAGAGCACCCAATGCTATACAGATTTATTCCGGTGGTAGAGTTGTGCTGGAACCATCATTTTTAAAATGATTCACCACTGCAAATTTATTTTTTTTATTACTGAATCAATCATTGTTCACCATCGACTGTTAACTTTAAGTCACACTCAACCAGAACCAACTAACCCTTATTATTGGTATTGGAAGGTTGTTGTTCTGGTAGCAAATACCATAGTGGCCATCACCGCAAGGCGTCGCTTGACAGAATCGTGTAATATGCATCTGATTGGTCAGAGGGGCTTTGACCAATCAGATGCATATGACAAGATTTTGTCAAGCGACGCCTTCACACAGAAAAATAAGTAAGACAATCATGAGTAAATGTACTCATTTACGTGAGTTTTTGACTTTTCCATAAAACCACTCGTTTAGGACTCATTTACAGATGAGTCTGTATACTCAATAACGAGCAATTTGTGAGTGTATTGACTCATTTAACAAATGACTTGCCGACGAGTCAAAATGACTTATCTAGGAGTAAATATTGACTCACAGAAGTGGGTCAACAGTGAGTTAACCGACTAATCTAAAATACAGATTGACCCGTTAGAAATTTGTCATAGACGAGTCATAATAACTGCTTTTCTGGGTATTTGACTCAGTGAAATGACGTTTTAATGTGGTCATAGACGAATCAATTGACTACATAGGAGTAAAGTCATACTTTTCATCAAAACGTCTCATAGATGCATAATTCTTCTTGTACGCTTGCTTCAATGCGTCTGTTCAGGGATATATATACATCTTAAGGTTGGCCCAATCTCGATCGATCCATTCTCGATCAATCTTGATTCTAAAGCGTGTCAAAAAGTAAAAAAAAAGAAAAACATGTTCGTTTGCTAGTTTATTGGACATTATAGTATTTAAAGGTATGCAGGATGCAACATATTGTTAATAAAAACACTTTAACACGAAACTATTTTTAAGATATGACTTTTAGAATGTAGAATGTTACAACGAACTATTTATTGGATGTTACGACTGAGTTGGGGAGGGGGGGGGGGAGGGTTACTGTCGTGTTCAAGAACATCTGGAAAGAAAGACAAAAAAGTATTCGAGATCCAAATACAACTAGAACTGTGAACAGTTCCAAGAGTGGCAAACAACCTATATGGGTTCAAAAAATATACGCGAAGTTTTATTATGTAATATTGTTACACCACAGTTTAAAGTTAATTGCATATTAATGAGAAAGTTTTTAAGGTTCCATCATAAAAATATTTAAGGTCAGAATTGTCAATAATATTTATTTTTGTGAATAATACAAGAGGTTGAAATTTATCTACTATATCAAACATGGATAGATGTTGTAGCTTGCAATTCCACTAAATCTAACGTCTTTTATGACGTCACCGACTGGGGCTCAACAGGAAGCTACTATTGATATCTGTGCAGATCCCAGCAGGGTTCTAAAAAACCGGAAGCTCTCACGTAAAAACCGGAAGTGGTAGAATTTTCAAAAAACTAAAACGGGTACCAAAACAATTGTTGTCGATCATAATAGGCATATGTGTGGATAGCTTAGGTCAAGAACATTCTACTTGAAAAAATTCAGGGTCATTGAAGGTCAAGGTCATTTGATTTGGCCTTTTTAATTTTCAAAAAAAATTGAAAATCAAAATTCTGTTCCCATCAAGTTTTAGATAAAGTGACAAGGTTTCCAAAAACACCAAAATCGGACAAATCGGATAAAAATTAGCGGACTTATTAAAATTTTGCTGAATGTTACCGTTCTGTGATGACACATAAAGTATCACTTTCGGTTTGGATTTTTTATTCTAAAAGGGTTCTAATTATGCCTGATAGTATATATGTATAGCTTTTGTACTGATTTTTTACATATACCGGAAGCTGGGTGACCCAACGCGGTTCTAAAAACTGGAAGTTCTCACACAAGAACCGGAAGTGGTAGAATTTTTTTTATGATGCGGTTTTATTTCTATAGGCGACTTCTCTATATTCTGTAATTTTCAAAGCGATCGGATAATTAGCAACAAAGTTATGCAATTATGCATATTATTATTATGCAATTACTAACTACTGACGCGTAAAAATTTTAGTTTTATATATTCATTTTCTATTCCAGTACGTATCTTATCGTATTTTTCAAACCAAATTTCTATACCATTTTCGAGTTGGGCTAGGGAGCTTCCCGAAAAAAAAAAGTCTAATGAAAACAAAGAGTGGCAAATTTCTAATTTGCCACTCAATTAAAATACATGTACTATAACAATATCAACCCCTTTATTCTGAAAATTGTAACTAGGTTGTATTTGACCCGTATACTTATAATAATATGAACGTGTTGACGCTTTAACGAATCTTCTCATTTAGGACTTAGTAAAAAATTATTTCTCTTGTGCGGAATTTGAGAGAATTTTGAATACAAACAAAAAACATTTCTAAAATTTATCGATATGCTTCGAAGGTGAAGATCGCAGATCTTTTTATTTCAACCAATGATTATTAATAAGATTTCATTTAAGCTTCTTTTGAAAGTACAACTTTTGTTGTTTGTTAAGGAACAACATCAAGTTTGAAACTTGCCTCTAGAATAACCCTAGTAAAAATAGAACCTTTTAAAAGATCCAAAGTTACTTACCTATCAAAGCTAAGAAATCTTGATCGGCTATTGGTTACAACATATCAAGGATTTGCATGGATTGAAAAATGTGAACAAATGTCACTCAGGCTTCACCAAACGACATCACAGTCTGACGTCACGGTTACCCATGAAGCATCTGGGCAGGGACTCATGTGAGACTAGTTAATGACTCGTTTTTGACATATTTTTTAAAATTCCGTTGGCTCAAACACGACCTTCCGCAGACTCACTTGTAATATTTGACAATATGACTAACATTTGACTACTTTAGGACCAATGACTAATTTAGGATTTTCTTTCGACTCACTAGTGACTCGATATTGACGAATTATCGTGACTCGGAAACAGAAAACATTTGACTCACTTCAAAGTCATTGCCAAAAAACTCAATAAGTACTCAGCTCAGACACAATATTGACAAGAATAAGACTCACGTGGTTTGTTGTTCATACATGATGACTGAAATGATGTAAAAGTGAGTCTTATAATGACTCGACATTGACACTTAGAGATGATTTCTGAGTTACAATACTCACAATAGTGAGTCATTACGCATGACTCACTTAAAAAGTCGGTTTTACTCATCATTGTCTTATTTATTTTTCTGTGAGTTGTGGTGTAATGAGATTTAAAACTGCAGTGATTGGCCTCTGTGGGATATGAGTCAAATCCCCTTAAATGCATAATATATCGAAGATGAACTGTCAGTGTCTGTGTTCTACAATAGATCTTTAGTTATATGGCAGCAGAAACAAATCACTCCACCCTATGACAGTCTTAAGCGAATGGTAAGTATATTTGAACAGATAATCTGGTTCTCTAGTCCATATCACTGTCTGTGTCGCACATTCTATGTCGGAAGTTTGATCTCAAGCGTCCCCAGTATCACTGACGTCCTCTGTCTCATCATTTTCCTCTGCGAACAGCTGGAGATCAAACTTCCGACATAGAATGGAGTAGGGTCCAAAATTGAAGGGCTTCTGGCACGACCCTACCACCGGATATTTTTTCTGGCATTGGGTGTTTTACACACTACATACCCTTCTGGTTCTTTTGGCATCAGTTTTGGTTGGTACCAATGTCATCTAGGATAGCCCCTTTTTGGGACCCTTTAAGGGTCGTCTGGCACCCTCTCCACACCAGAAAAAATGTCTGCCATCTGCACTGCTGAACAACTTAAGGTAATAAATTGACATTGGTGGAGATTTCGGGTGGTACCTCGGCAATGTAGTCTGAACCCATCCTGTGGGCTTTTTGAAGGGTCCAAAATTGAAGGGCTTCTGGCACGACCCTACCACCGGATAATTTTTCTGGCATTGGGTGTTTTACACTCTACATACCCTACTGGTTCTTTTGGCATAAGTTTTGGTTGGTTCCAATGTCATCTAGGATAGCCCCTTTTTGGGACCCTTTAAGGGTCGTCTGGCACCCACTCCACACCAGACAAAATTTCTGCCATCTGCACTGCTGAATATCTTAAGGTACTAAGTGGACATTGGTGGAGATTTCGGGTGGTATCTCCGTCAACTAGTTTGAACCTATTTTGGGGCCCTTTAGAAGGGTAGCCATCCCCTTCCCCACCAGGGGGGGGGGGCATGTCAGAATGCCATATTCAGACAACCTAAGTGATCCCATACATGCCTTCGTGCTCAGATATTGGTACCCAGTTCGTCTCCCTTCGAGGCCCTGGGCTGCCGGTCTATTAGTTACTGTACCAATCCGTAGATATGCACTACATTATAAATGAAGCACTTTATCATAGACCGATAATGTTCGAAATGATTGTAAATATCTCTTAAGATAATGGATTGTACAAAATTATTTCCCTAGTTTCTGAGACAACTGAACTAACATTTTTTATGTCCTTATAGTTACTGTACCAACCCCGATATATACGACATTCCAAAAAAAAAAATATATATCAGTTAGTATCAGGCACTATCAGAGACCGATAAGGTTCAAAAGCGTTGTTATTATCTTTAAAAGACAATGGATTGTACAGAATCATGTTTTTCGGGTCACCTCCAGGTTCAATAAACAATATCATTTCTAAATGCCAGCCTTGTGGTGCAAACATAATAGCGAGACTACTACACAAGCCTAATGAGGTTGGAGAACAGACTTGATAAGTGATGGTGAGAAGTCTCAAGTTTATGTTGGTGATCTATAGGATGAACGTGATCACAGAATCGTCCCTATTTCGCTCATCGTACACTTTCGAATTCACCGTACTACATTACACATACGGCAGCTCATTTGAAATCAGCTTCTTCTACTCATAAATTGAAAAATTAGAGGTTAAGGTGGTTGAAATGGGAATATAGTGTAGGTGCATTTCTAGTATTTCTGTTTGCACGAATTCCACACATGCCCCAATAATAAGTATACTGAATATGTTTCTCTGTTATCTGATTAAAGTGCATACTATAATCACTAACAACATACAACGAGAAAACCAATCTGATTGATGCAGATCTCATACATGTTTCATGTGTATTATCTCACAGAAAACAAGCAGCAAACATCTAGATCTGCTTTATAATCTACTTGCCCTAGGTTCCCTACAATTACACGACCATTGAAGAATATAATGACGTAATGGATTATGAACACGCGTTGATAATTTCCTATACACGACACTATAAATAGGGTTTTTTCTGTCCTTGATATTGACTTGTTAGTCATGTGTAACGTCGACCTCGGGCTGTATTGGACACCTCATATGACCAAACAATAAGGTAAGAGAACGAGATAAAGAGTATTATTTTGTAGCTTTTGGCTATACATGTAGTTCTATTTTTGCCTTCGTTCACGTGGTGTTAATATTGTCATATACATATATACTGGAACATAGTTAAAGAACGGTGATATCTATGTGAAATCATATAAAAATTATCGTATCCAGTAGTAAGGAGCATAAAAGCTTGTGTTAAATATTATGGCTGAATGACATTTGTTTGTTACAAGATACAATTATCAATCAACGAACCTAATTTCGGACAAATATTTCGATATTTTTGGCAATTACATAAAAGTTTTCGTTCAGAGATTAATGTCTTGAGAGGTAAGCTGTTGTAGTATCTTCAGGGTTGCGTCTTATTTAATAGTGAATCCCCTAATTCTGATCTTGTCTGGCCAAAAATCCAGATCAGGTTGTTCAAGGATAGTATCAGTATCATGGTTACAATGAAATCTCCAGAAAACTATACTAGTAGTGAGCAGATCGGAATATCCAACTTTAGAGGACGACTCGATAAGGTTTAGGTCGTAAATCAATGCATTGATTAATCACAAATAGGATATCCTACTTCAAGCTGGCACCGAAAATAATAACAGTACCATCTGGTGCATAGTCTTTTATGTTTATTTTTACATAGCCTGGTAATCAATCCAATTTAGCACGAATGTATCTATGTTTGGTGCTTTCGATAGGACCTTGCTTCACGGGCTTGTCCAAAATGCATTTCTTTGATTAAGACATTAGATTTTTTCATCAGACCAAAATCTATGCGGCACGTCAAATTCACTGTATTGTAATGGGTGGATCAGATGATTGGCTAGGCATATTTCTGATAGAAACTAATTCCATGAACCTTCTTTCATGGGCTCTCATCATATGATAGTCATTTCGTAGACATAGACAGATGGAAGAACTTCAGTGAAGGGCAATTCAATTTTCTGATAAATATTAGATACCCAAACAGTACAATGCTAACAGTGCTAACTAGATAGATCTGCAATAAGCATACGGTTCTGCGGTAACTAGACAGTTCTGTGGTAACCAGACAGTTCTGTGGTAACCAGCCAGTTCTGTGGAACCCAGCCAGTTCTGTGGTACCCAGACAGTTCTGCGATAACTAGAAAGTTCTGCGATAACCAGACAGCTCTGGCAATGTGAAAAAATATGTACTTGTATATTTTTTAACAAATTGTACATCGGAATATATTGTATTCTCTTTTTCTTCATATCATTCATTGTATTGTCCCAATGAGCTGAATTTTAGACCGTGTCCTTGTATATTGGTTTGACCTTATTTTGACCTATGTTAAATTAAAGAGTTGATATTATTATTTAGGAAGTTCTGTAATAACAGTTCGAACATCTTCCAGAGGCATTGTCTAGTAGTAAGATATATATTAACCATTTGTTAATGTGAGTACAATATAGCTTAGTCGTGTAAAAAGAAAGAAATTGAAGCTTCTTTCATTCTGGTACTGGTAGAAGAATGACTAGGACCTTGCAGACCATACCAATGTGGTCTGACACCAGATATATGCCTCATATTCAGAGCCTCGTATTCTGACTTTTATGGATCGTCCCTGTGCTTCCCTCATCAAGAACACTGGTGCAGCTTCACGTCCTCACGTTAGAGTCTTTGCAAGCAAGAAGGCATTGAAACTGCTATTCCAGTCTTCACTGGTATATGGATGGACATTCCAAGTCCATAATATACATCCGGTGTATGTTATCCTTGCACCTATTTGTTCTACCGCGATATTCTGCGTCTATGCATGATATTTTAGTATCATGAAAACTACCAAGATGCAAACACCATCGAGAAGACAGTGAGCAAAAAATTAATATTCCCGAAAAAGCGATGTTAGCAAGTATTTTGTGTTGATTTTAAATTGGCTGCTTTTTTATTCTCGTATTTCCTGTTTATGTCGTTGGTTGAACTTTTATATAGATAGATAGGTCGATAATGTTGCAAAATGCGTTATGTAATACTATAGAAAATAGGAAAAAAATGTCTATTTCTGCACTTAAACTAGACCAACACAAAGTCAATTATTTGTTTGCAATGTAACTTAGGATATAATTACTGATCGAAAGAACAAATAGAATAATTAATCCTATTGACAATGTATGTATTATTAGTTTGTATTGTTTGTAGCTTTAATTAACAATATACTAATTAACATGTTCTTGTTAGCCTTAATATTGTTGTCAAGTCACTACTCGTATTAACTGTCACATGGTTTGATCAGACAAATTATAATAGGCTTAAAAGATTATTCATTTTTTTATAATCTCTTCTCTGTGTCCGAGATCCGTCAGAAGTATAAATCGCTAAACAGAACGGAACAAATGTAAACTTAAATATTGTCATGTAGGGTAAAGAAGACGTTGTTCGATTCATGGGTCCATTGCAGAACAAACAAAGGCTATCTGTTGCCATATTTGAAAGTATACTTCAAGACCTAATTTGACCTTAAAGATTTGTGTGTATTTAGTTGTGTTATCAGTTCTCTTACTCATTATCATTTTTATAACACTCAAGAGGCACATGGACTACGGACAAAGGTAAGGATAGTTTAAATGTGGTTGTGTCATGAAGTCATGATCTTCATTGACAGGGATTGTTTGTTAGCAGAAATATTCGTCTCATGAGACACATGGATACAAATAAGTTTTCTGTGATGAAATTTAATAGACGAATTGAGCGTTTTTCATTTGACTTTACTATTAAGCCACCATTAGAAATCAATAATTGTTGCAATGCAATTACAGATTAAGGTATTTTTAACAAAATTTGGAGGATTTTATCTAACAATTTATTTATGGCAGTAGCTGCAGTCCTTACAACGGTCCTCTTTGTCCAAACTCTAAAAGGACATTAGTATGGACAATTGCTGACATTAACTCTGTAAAGCATATTGTCTGGGATGGTATTCATGAATCTAGATCCATCTTAAAGTAAGAAGTAGTACATCCAAACATGATAGTGTTGAGTGTAACTTTCCTATTTTCATATGTCTTATAAACAATAGATCCTTCGTCTTCAGTAAATTTAGAAGTTAAGCTTCTTCTTAAATAAAAGATCAAGCTCAGGCTTACTGAGCTTTTATGAATGACTTCTCTGTAGACAGATTTATGTGTCTGGAACTTTCCATAATTAATTCCTTTCTCTTCCACCGACCGGATATTATTGGATGATAAGATGTTGTTAATATACAGTTGATTTATTGTCCCTACTTCCAATTTCTATGGTTTAAGGGTTGGTCGATAATACCAGTCACTAGGATTTGGTACAGTCATGTCACATCGACCTGGTTTTAGTGGTAGATGCTTGAAGCGTGTGGACAAATGGAATTAATTATTAATAAAAATGATCGTGATGAATACCATTAATAATATCAAAACCATGTCGTAAAAATATCTGTTATTAAGTCTGAAATAATTATCAATTTGAAATTCAGTTATTATCCTTAGATTCTGTTAGAATATCCAGATTCAGATTCTTCTTCAAATTTCATTTTCTTTCAAAGAATTTTATTCAAGATTTAGAACCATTATCAGATTCGTCATAAGCTTCATGACCATTTGGCTTTACCACCAGGTTCATCTCCAGATCGTCATTAGATTCAATATCACATTGTTTACTAGAATCACTAACACATTTACAATTAGATTCAGTATTTAATTTCATATTAGATTCATTGGATCATTAAATTCATAATTTGATTCATTATCAGATCCATTCCTAAATATGCGACTATTAGTCAGTCAGTAGTAGCATCATCAGCATCATTATTGTGGTATAGCGATTATAGTATTATATGAAAATTGAGATGTATATCATATAGATATAGTATTCATTCAGATCATGGAAATCTGTCATAGTTCCACCAAGAATATTTCACATAAATTTTTTTCCCTTTATAGCTGTCAAAATATAGGTTGACATTTAAAACACAGTTATCTATATATACTCGAGAGATACCGTAATCTATATTATCTAATTGACAATGGTTATTATAGATTAATAATTTATAGTTTAAAACAATAGATTTCTACAATATATCGCAGTGGAAATGAGACACAGTATTTTATCAACGATTTGTAATTCACATTAATATTCTTACGGCATTTGTGAAATTGATGTTTCTCATTTACTATTCCCAGATAGTTCCTTTTTGATCTAATGCAACACACCGGGAAACAGTGTGGTAATGAACTGGTGTGGCTGTTCTTCCGTAAAACTGGCGGAACTGAACCGTTAGAAGTCACAATATATGCAAATGATGTTATTGATATACGACTATCAACTGACTATTACATACCATCTGTCACCAGTATATTTATTGTCTATATTTTTTTCGTGGCCATTCAACTAATTGACTAATAATTGTATAGATCACGCCAATCTATATTATTATTAAGGGTTAAAGAGACGATGTCATAAATTTGATATAAATTTGATCCACTGATTAGAGTCTTGCAAAATGAATCTCGGGATCATGTGTTTAAGTTGCATTTGCCCCAAAGCCTTGCTCTTGTGGTCGTTGAAACTGTTGTTTAACAAGCTATTGAAGCTCAAGTTCAACTATCAACAAAACATTCAACGTCGGTACATCATCGCACTTATGGTGATATCCTTACCACATTTGAGAATGAAACCAAGCTCCTATGTGCATTGCTCTCGTCACTTTCGAGGCGTCAGGCTATCAACCTACTTTTCATGCTGACTTTGAACCTACGTGGACAGGGTGAACTATCTACTGCGTTCTTATCAAACTTTCGATAGATAAATAAATTCTTATCACGAAAATAAATGCTCAAACCATTTGATGTTGTATACTCAAGCTGGATAATAGGGATACAATTTGCCTTCTTTAATTCCCCCAAATCACAGTAATAGATCACAAACTTTAGTTTTTTCTTGCATAAAAGGTATACATTATTACATTATTTATATTTGGTATTTTGGCCACTAGCTGCAATCTTATATATACATCTCAATATATTTGTCATAGACCTAAATGGTTTTTTCATTCGTCGTTGTTCTAAAGCCTATACTTGTCATGCATGGAGCGAGGTAGACGTTTTTATTGTGGTATGTTGCCATGTTGAGGAAAGTGTTCATCAGGAACATTGAATCTGTATGAAGCTAGATCTAGCTACGAACAAGACATATAGCTTGGCTGTCATCTGGCGTTGTTCAATTCATGCATTCAGTTAAAATGTCCCTATCCAGATATTGTGTGTAAATACTTTCTAATTTCTATTTTCAGATTCACCATTGCGCCATTGAAGAAAACCCCGGTAGTGACGCTAGTGCGTGAACGCATTTGGCTGTCGAATATCAGGAATGCTTTAGGATCCATCATGCCTTCGTGTAATCCACATATCTGTAAAGATGAAAAGGGGGTTTTGAAACTTCTGGGTATTACCCTCATCACCTACTTCCTCATTATGGACACTATCATGTTTGTATCGCTACAGAATGCACCAGCAATACCTGAAGCTAAACCAGCAGTCTCTGGCCACTATTCCGTCTTCACTCCATTAACTGCCAAGCATCTTATGACTGATCACGTTACCTTTATATATCCTCAACCCCAGTGTGGAGTATTTCGAATCCATCACCAATTTCAGTTCCGTCTTCTCTTTTATAACGCCAAATATGATTAGTTTCTTTCATCTGTTAGTTGTTGCTCCCATCAGTATGAAACTAGTGTCTTCTCTCAATCTTACTGTTAGACGCATCGGAGCTTGCTTCTTTATGTTCCGATCGTGGTTGGACACGTTAGACGGGGTTGTGTATCGCAGTCGGAAAGGAATGGCCCGTTTGTATCTTTCTGAAAGAAATAGCAGCGGATATATTGTCGACGCAGTGTGTGATGGACTTGGTGGTGTTTTGTTATCTTTTGGAATTCTGTTTTATTTTTATAAAATTGTAGACAGTAAGGCAAATGAACTGCCTTATACGAAACTAGCAACAAGTGAAAATGGAACAAATCATAATAATAACAATAATTCAACGAACGCTGTGACGAGTTATAGTAAATGTCAACTATTTTGGAAAATGTGGTGTGCTGGTTTTTTAGTGGCCGTGGCAGCGTCGGCATGGGATTTTTCAGTTGATAACATGAAATTAGTGTTTAGTACAAAATTAACAGATCCTAAATTAACTGTAAGTTTACACATTTTGACCCTTTTAAAAGCCATTATAAAAAATATATATTCAACCTCCATCAATTCATCTATATTTTACATACGAGTTTTTAAAATATTCAATTCATACGATTGACTGCCCACAACATTCTTAACGAGCTATATTTCGAAATAACTGAAAATATTTACATCGTTTTCATTATAAGTTTGATATTTACCTTCTGTGCATTACGATCTAAATATTAACTTGCTGTAAAGTTCTTACTATCTTTCCTTTACTTGCAGAATATTTACATTCTCTACCTCACTCACTGAATATTTACATCTCTACTAACTGAATATGTACAATATTTACATTTCTAACAATATATACATTCTATACTTTACTTACGATATTTACATGCTATACTTGCTAACTGAATATTTACATGCTATACATTACTTACTGAATATTTACATTTCTATACATTACTGAATATTTATATTCTATACATTGCTAACTGAATATGTACAATATTTACATTTATACATTCTATACATTACTAACGATATTTACATTCTATACATTACTAACGATATTTACATTCTATACATTACATTCTTTATATTACTTACAATATTTACATGCTATACATTACTTACTGAATATTTACATGCTATATATTTCTGAATATTTAATACCCGTAACTATATATTTACAATCTATACAAAATTATTAAATGAATATTTACACTATATAGATTACTAACACAATATTTACAGCCTATCCATTACTAACTGAATATTTATACATGCATTCTATACATTACTAACATATTTTTACATTCTATGCATTACTAACATATTTTTACATTCTATGCATTACTAACATATTTTTACATTCTATGCATTACTAACTAAATATTTACATTCTAGGCATTACAAACTGAATATTTACATTCAATAACAACATGGTGTGTTATGTGGTTATGGAGGTTGTGTGAAGGACAAATATTTTTAGTTTATATTTGCTGGGCAATATTTGTAGATAAAGTTTGGGTACGTATAACATTTTTGTGTTTTTCGTGACGTGGTGGCTCGCTTCCACGATTGTCTATATAGGACAAAAGGGTTTTCTGCTAACCCCTAATGCTTTATGGAAACACCAAAGAATTGCCGATTGCCACAGGCGATTATTTCCATGTTATATTATATAATTGAATGTAAACTGACCATTTGGCCTGTGATCAAGGCTGTTTAATATGCCTCATCATAAGGTTATCAAAGCCGATTGCACACTGTCCGGGATATATATTAGCTAAAACACGAGGAGAAGAGTCTTTAGAAGTAGGAAACCAACTGCTACAGAAACTATATCTGAACTCGGATATTTATCCACAAGATGCAGTACAGTACTCTGTTTACTCTATAAGCTATCTTTACTTTCAGGAATATGTGAATTTTGTACAATATATAGGTTATCTGGTAGTTTTTACAGCGTTTATGATAAATTTCTTTTATATACGACACGTAAGTACTCTTTTTTTAAAGGGCATAGTGTAGCTTCTTTTGAAGTTGTGAACTCAATTTTCGTTTTCTCCGTTAATGTTAGTATTGGTTGTTAGATCGAAAAATCTGTCTCTGACTGGTCATGCCGATTACTGCCAAAATAGTTTTAAAAGGCTGGAGTAGAGGTACATATTTCTGACTATATAGGTAGCAAGCATTGTATCATATCTTAATAAAACTTTATTTTAACTGTAAATATCTGAATATAAAGAAAGAACACTCTAACTTGGCACTAGAATAATTATGTTGATATACTAGGCGAATGAACCCAATACTTGGAACACCGTGAACTGTTGCCATGCTGATGCATTCAATTTTAGACATCATATTCTAGTGCTTGTCTGTGCATTCGTGGTTCAACCTAGGCTGCTGCCTGCCTTCTTATTTATTTGTCCATGCCGTATGGGCCTAGTGAAAACCAGCACAGGTTCTAAGAAATTGCATGAAAAAAGCAAATTGAAAGCGTTTAATAAAAGCTTTTGAATTTGGGGTAGTTGTTCGGTGAACTTACATTCATATTTTTTTATCATTCCAGATGAAAGCAGCTTTACATATCTTATGAAGTTAAAAGATTCACCGTCCATGACTTACTTATCTATACCATTCTTGTTGTGCTTTATTTTGGTTATTATTAGGGGCTTAAAGAATGATTATTTTCCTGATTTTTCAACCTGATGTAATGCAGATATAGATGTTTGATTTCCTTTTTCATATGCTTTACTAGCCATCTATGATCTGACAAATTGCTTTTATAAATCGTATTCAAGAGCACAATGATAAGTCAATAACTTTTAATGTCCAATCAAAGACAATGTTAAAATTGGACGGTCATTTTATGTCAATGTTTGACAATAAATACCCCAGGTTTTGATTTGGTTGAGGGATATGTTATGTGTCTAGAACATGTGCTATATAGCAACTTCGTCAGATCATTGTTGTCAAGTCGAATCGACTAACGAAAAGGATACCTAGATCTATATTAAATTTAAATTGGAAAATCATGAATATAAAAATAGACAGATTTAAAGTCTAACATTGAGCTTAAGAATACCCAAATCAATTAAATTATTTTATAAATAAATGTTTTTACTAACAGAAGAAAAAAATGGAATACATTCAAACTATAACCTACGCTTTTCATTTGGCGGTTTCCGTAATTTGCTAGTGTATTTCTTTTTTAAAAATGATGTCAATGGTATGAACCATTTCTTTATAATATGATTTGTGTTAAGTAAGCACAGATCCGTTTACTAAATAATTCCGTTTAGGTTAGGATTTACCGCAGTGAATGTTGCTAACAGTACATTTGCATTCTTAATTTAGAAAACTGTCACTGTTAGCTTAACATGACACTGCTTCCTACAGTTTGGGTTGATCAGTATGTATTATACATTAAGTAAACCACAGGTTGTTCACAGTTGTTTATAACGATGAAAAATGGAAACATATTGTTTAGTTATGCATCAATATTCGTTATAGTCGGTTGATTCAAATCATAAATCCGATCAGTCCATTTTATTTTAGTTTATTTTAGTAATAATCAATATAATACAAGTTTCTGTTATATTTAACTCAACTAAAAAAAATACCTTCCATGCTGGTTCAACTTGTCTTTAGTTTCTATCTACAAGCTGGTTTAACTAGTCTTTATTTCTATCTCCATTGGTTGAACTATTTTTAAAGGGGACCAGGCTTTATTTGTTTCGGACAATCATCCGACAGCCTCAAACACATGAAATCTTTTGGTTAGCTAATCAGAAATAGTCTACAGAGCTTACCTTTGAAATTTGAGCCTTCAAATCCATGTGTATCCATAATTATCCGTGTTTGAAAAATCATAATGACTTAAGAAATTACGAACGTCCCGCCATATTGGAAAACGGTTCGTCTTGTTAATCAAAGAGTTATCCTTCCCATCGTGCAATAGCGGTCATCTATATAAACAGACAACAACGCATTTTTCAATTGTAGACTTTGTCAACAGGACACACAATTTTCAGACTGACTGGAGACCAGCCGCGTACAGCACGGAAAAAAAAAATGAAAAGTGAAATTTTTTGTTTGAGGCATATTTCAAGGTATTTTGCGATTTTATCAGAGCTTCAATATTTCTGAGGACTGTTTAAATGTAACAAAGGCCCAAAACGACCCCTAAAAATCAAGCCTGGGCCCCTTTAAGTTTCTATCTCCAAGCTGGTTTAACTGGTCTTTAGTTTCTATCTCCAAGCTGGTTTAACTTGTCTTTAATTTCTATCTACAAGCTGGTTTAGCTTGTCTTTAATTTCTATCTACAAGCTGGTTTAACTTGTCTTTAATTTCTATCTCCAAGCTGGTAAAACTCGTCTTTAGTTTCTATCCCCAAGGTGGTTTAATTAGTCTCTAATTTCTATCTCCAAGCTGGTTTAACTGACCTTTAATTTCTATCTCCAAGCTGGTTAAACTAGTCTTTAATTTCTATCTCCAAGCTGGTTTAACTTGTCTTTAATTTCTATCTCCAAGCTGGTTTAACTAGTCTTTAATTTCTATCTCCAAGCTGGTATAACTTGTCTTTAATTTCTATCTACAAGCTGGTTTAGATTGTCTTTAATTTCTATCTACAAGCTGGTTTAACTTGTCTTTAATTTCTATCTCCAAGCTGGTAAAACTCCTCTTTAGTTTCTATCCCCAAGGTGGTTTAACTAGTCTCTAATTTCTATCTCCATGGTGGTTTAAAGGGGCACAGGCTTGATTTGTTTCGGACAATCATCCGACAGCCTCAAACACATGAAATCTTTTGTTTAGCTAATCAGACATAGTCTACAGAGCTTACCTTTGAAATTTGAGCCTTCAAATCCATGGGTATACATATATGAACGTCCCGCCATATTGGAAAATCAAAGAGTTATAAATAGACTACTGCGCAGGCCCACACTGATAAAACAAAAAGAAAGTACATGTAATAACAATTGTAGATTTTGTCAACAGGACACACAATTTTCAGACTGACTGAAGACCAGCCGCGTACAGCACGGAAAAAAATTAAAAGTGAAATTTTTGAGGTATATTTCAAGGTATTTTGCGATTTTCTTAGAGCTTGAGTATTTTTGAGGACTGTTTAAATGTAACAAAGGCCCAATACGACCACTTAAAATCAAGATTGTGCCCCTTTAACTGACCTTTAATTTCTATCTCCAAGCTGGTTAAACTAGTCTTTAATTTCTATCTCCAAGCTGGTTTAACTTGTCTTTAATTTCTATCTCCAAGCTGGTATAACTTGTCTTTAATTTCTATCTCCAAGCTGGTAAAACTAGTCTTTAGTTTCTATCCCCAAGGTGTTTTAACTGGCCTTTAATTTCTATCCCCAAGGTGGTTTAACTGGCTTTAATTTCTATCTTCAAGGTGGTTAAGTTAGTCTTTAATTCCATCTCCAAGGTGTTTTAACTGGCTTTAATTTCTATCCCCAAGGTGGTTTAACTAGTCTCTAATTTCTATCTTCAAGGTGGTTAAGTTAGTCTTTAATTCCATCTCCAAGGTGTTTTAACTGGCTTTAATTTCTATCCCCAAGGTGGTTTAACTAGTCTCTAATTTCTATCGTCAAGGTGGTTAAGTTAGTCTTTAATTTCTATATCCAAGCTGTTTAAACTGGCTTTAATTTCTATCCCCAAGGTTGTTTAACTGGCCTTTACTTACAATCTCCAAGCTTGTTTAACTGGTCTTTAATTTCTATCCACAAGCTGGTTTAACTGGCCTTTAATTTCCATCTCCTGGCTTGGTTTAACTGGCCTTAAACCTGCATCCCAAACCTTAAGCTAGATTTTAAAAGAAACTGTTTCCAAAAAAAAATGACCAACGCCAAGCACTTGCACTTTAAGACCACAGTCTACCTCTTTACTATTTACATCAAGATGTATATTTTATAAAACCTCGTTTAACGTCTTGTTTAAGATCATAATCATAGTTAGAATACGGGGTAGATTTCAAGTATTTCTTTCAATTTATTCAAGCTAGTGTCCGCCAAGTTCTCAGACATTGTTTTTGAAAATAGACTTATAGCATCAGTCCATGTTATAATTCGAACTACAGATTACACACGGTGGTGTTTCCATGTGTTCGTATACTGTCCATTTGATTTTTAAAAAAAGTGATTCATTCACGTAAACTCGTATTTGTCCCAAATATAAATATTTAATTTGAGGACTTGACAAACATGTATGTGTAATTCATTATTACGTTTCTATTGACATCGTCCATTTCGAAATTATAACTTTAAAGTAACATTAATAATTTTAAGTAGAAATCCATCCCAAGCCACATTTTCGCCTATCTCTAACTCACGATTCTGGGTTCTATAATCATATGCCTGGAGCTGTTGATCCTAGTAAATTGTATTGTTGTTGGTAGTTCATATATTATTAATATATATTTTATTATTTCGGGTGTCTAAGTTGTTACATATTATTGTTTTTTTTTTGTGATTTTTAAATATTGGAGTAATGAAAAATATTCACTGCATGATATTAAAAGTAGTGAAACGACTAATCTCCTTTGTGTTATTATACAATACATATATTATATTTTCCCTTTGCTTGTTGGTAGAAGAGAAAGAAAGAAACAAGTATATTTTACAAGGATAACAATTTTGATCCACAAGTCCGCCGTGACAGGGATCCTTTCCACCAGCTGGTCCTTGGTCAAACCTCTTGGTATAGATCTTTCCCGGATTATCCGTACCAATTTACAGCTGGGTGGACTGAAATATGAGTGAAGATGACTTATTCATGGTCATAGGACTTTCACATGCAGATCGAGACCAGAACCCACCTCCGACATTTTCAACGTATCCAAGGAAATATTCCGATACTATTCACTATATCATATTATGGTTTATCTGAGTTCAAACACACTATCTTGTCATTCTATAGCTCAAACTAATCAGGTTTCGTTTGATTTTTACAAATGCTTCAAAATACTGATGGAATTTAGTTGTTACACTCTGGGCAATAGAAGGGAACGTGTGTGATTACCAACACGATGACGAACTAATCTTTATAGATGAGTATTACCTACTTGATAGATCCGGAAACAATTCATTATTAATAGGATACTTTGAATATTCAAGTATTTCCCTTTCCTCATTATAAGTACACTGTACCGAGTAGATGAATAATTTAGATATAGGCATTTTAAAGGGATAATAGGTCTTAGAATGAACATACAATTTGAAAATTTTAAACTTGGCCAATATATTCATCATAAAATATACCTGTTGCCATAAATAACATAAAAAAATAAATAAGTATCCAAGAAACTAAGTAATTACCGAGAAAGATGCATTTGATTATTGAAAAACGCTTAATAAATTGACCATTCTTGAGAACTAAAATTTTATGTTTATGCCAAGACGCAGTATCCCTTTAAGGGATGAATTCGTATAAATATTTTCCTTGACAGCGACAGAACTATAATAAATTGATATCTGACTCTTCATTAATTCTGTTCACACCAACAGATTTTTACATAATAGTCATTCTGTTATCAGATATATCTCTGATGGCCTACAACTATTGATAGCAGTTTTCAAAATTACACACTAACATTATAGAGTCTATTATAGATCACTGAAGGGTGACAAAAAAATCTTTAAATTTAATACTGAACAAAGGAAACCTAAACACAGTAGGCTACTTTGGGACATCGCTATATATCGCCAACCATATTATTATGGTCCTGATTAACTCAAAACACTGTGTTAAAAAGACGTACACATTGAAACCTATGGAGAATGCAATCTCCTTCATTCCCCGAAATCAAATGCATCAACACATCAATTTTATTTTCTCTTAGCTGTTGTATATCAGTGCATCGTATTGTTGTCTGGTGCTAGCAAAACTTTCAAAGTGGCCATTTGTTCAGTACCAGTTTAGCTGAATGGTTGATATATTTAGTGTAAGGGTGTATTGAGACGAGTCTCAATGAAAGCACTGGCCTAGGTCACAGAACAATAGATAAGCTTATTGATTGTGTGAGAAGTAATTATTAGTATGATTTTAGTTAAAAAGACACACAAGCACGCACACACATACATATATAAACAGATACTCTGATATAAAGTATTTAGTATGAATGGAACCAGTCCTGAAATTAGAATTTCCTGAAATATAACTTAGAAATTGATTAATATAAATATCACCGATTGTACTAATTGTTGTCATGGATTCTTTATGACTAAAAAAGTTGTCTTCTCTTGGAAAACTTAAAAAGGTTTAATTAGGTTTTTGACAAAAGGGGGAAATAACTCATCAATGATTGAGCAGGTGTGGACCACAGATACACAACCCTTTCGTTATTTTCAAGAAGTGACAAAAAAAAGTTTTATCGTCGTGGTCATTTTTCCAAGTTGCACAATGCAAGGTGTTGATCTTTGTTATCAATCCAAACTGATTGAGAATGTAGGCCTAAAACTTCACTTCATTTAAATTGAGTGACTGACGAAGGGTAATGTTTTGGCTAACTTTTAAAAAGTCATTTTAGGTAAAAACTGACTAAAGTATTTGAATTATTCGTAAACTCACGTGGAATTTTATTTTGAAGGAAAAATAGTGTAAGAAAATTGTATAGACCTAATGACGTCTGCTACGTTAAGACAATGATCAGAAACGGGCGCCATAGAGCACGTCTGTTCATAAAGTAATCTCCAACCCAAACTCATTAATAACGAGAGATAACAATATTGAGATATTAGCCAACGACCAGGAAATAAGCAGGATAGACCAAACTTCTTCACAAAGAAATTCAAAATGATGAAATGGCATTAGATGATTACAATGTCTCCTTGTCAGTTAGCCTTTATTTCCATCAAAAGCGCAATTTGCTTCAGACATGTCAATAATGATCAAAGTGATCAAAAAAGTAACAGAATCTAATACTAATGCACTGTATCGGCATTGATCTCAAATAAAACATTATACAACGATTTTGAATTGTCAACTCGATGAAGCTGTCTATATGCAAAATATTCAATTGGCGATTAAATGTATTTTCTACTAAGATGTCGTATTTAAAGGGGCACAATCTTGATTTTAAGGGGTCGTTTTGGGCCTTTGTTACATTTAAACAGTCATCAGAAATACTCAAGCTCTATGTAAATCGCAAAATACCTTGAAATATACCTAAAAAATTTCACTTTTTATTTTTTTCCTACTGTATGCGGCTGGTCTTCAGTCAGTCTGAAAATTGTGTGTCCTGTTGACAAAATCTACAATTGTTATTACATGTACTTTCTTTTTGTTTTATCAGCGTGGGCCTGCGCAGTAGTCTATTTATAACTCTTTGATTTTCCAATATGGCGGGACGTTCATAATATCTTAAGACATTATGATTTTCAAACACGGATAATTATGTATACCCATGGATTTGAAGGCTCAAATTTCAAAGGAAAGCTCTGTAGACTATTTCTGATTAGCTAAACAAAATATTTCATGTGTTTGAGGCTGTCGGATGATTGTCCGAAACAAATCAAGACTGTGCCCCTTTAATCCCCAAAAAGTCGGATTCTTCAAGTTACAGAAAACTGCTGTGGAAATATGAGCTATATATTCAGAGTGGGAAGTTTTGAATTTTGAATTTCATCCAGTTTCAAGTTCTCAAGTTAGTTATAGATTATTTTCACCGTCTGAAATTTAAACGAATATTAGCTAAGGAACAAAAATATTGAGAGTAAATCTTCACCTAACACTGAATTAATTGATTTGTCAAACGATTATTTTTAAATGTATTTCAATTTCCAATAGCCGAGATAACGTTCTAAGCCTGGTGCATAAAGGCCATTAAACATACCAATGTTTATATGTACATTTTAGGAATGATGCTGCCTTGCGATTCAATTTATCAACCCCTTCTTCACAATTCGTTTAAGTTCCACTATATTATTCTTTATTATTGCATTTTGTAAGTAGATCGTTCCTAGTGTGGTTTGGTTACAGTAACACTAGCATGTCTGCAGATGAACCACAATATAATCTGTTACGTCAACACCGTTTCGACGTAAAAAACTTTTTAAGACCCAATACACTGTGAACAAACTACAAATTTCGTGTATTATTGAGCTTTTCAATATATATATATATATATAAAATTTCACCACTGTAGTTCTGTAAATTAAAAAAAAATGGTTTAGTCTACACAATATGTCAGGGGCCAAAGTAGACGCAAGTGTTTCATGTCTCATTGTGTAATATGGTGTTTTATCGGATCAATCAAGGTCTCAATCCTTGCATAGGTACAACCTTTGTCAGTGATGCAGGTCGGCTGAGCTGATAAGAAAAAGCTCATTTCTGCTTTTACTGGTCCATCGACAGCGGGAAATCTGAAACGCCACAAAGGTGCCTTCAATTTATCATTGCTCTGCGTTACTTGGTCAAATAGCAGCAAGTAGAACACAATGACTTCGTTTTATGCCCTGTACAAATACTCGTGTAAAAACAGAAAAATTTTAACGATTTGGTGAACAAGTTAATCTCAAGATTGGTGTAGGTCAACTTTATATTGACGTATTAAAATTTTTCTTTAAAAGTTGTATTGGCACATCCATTATCAAACTTATGCACAATAGCAGAAAAAGGTCAGTGGTTTCGAAGTATGATTCTGATTTAAAAAATAAGGGGGCCTGATAAAAGTATGAATGCTAGGGACGTTTTAAAAAAAACTACCTCTTAGAATGGATTTTAATTGAATTTAAAGTCTGAAACTTGGATATTCAATCCACCTCCCCCCCCCCCCAAAAAAAAACATACCGGGGGGGGGGGGGAGGCATCGATTACTGAGAGGGGGGCAGAACAAATGGCATTCTCTGATTTAACACTATCAAAATTTGTTCAGGGGGGGGGGGGCAAGAAAGATTCCAGGGGAGGCATCCCCCCCCCCTTGCCCCTCCCTCTCTGGTTACTGGCCTGGAGGTAACTGTCAAAAAACATGACAAGATAACAGATTTTCTGACCAGGAGCCTGCGGAATCCTGCCTCCTCACTTCGACTTCATTTAAAAACTTTGATATAAATACGGTATTCCCTATTTTCTTCCCTTTTTTCTCCCCTATTTACCGTAATAATCTATTAAAATCTATTTGAGCTGTAATCGTGATAAAACAAGACAAGAGATAGTTCACGTTACAGGTAACTTGTGAAATGACAGGTATGACGTTAAGTCACGTGATAACTAGAACTGTCAGATCGTTAAAGACTTGCTGTGGTATATCAAATAGATTATATGAACACGGTGGGTCGGAGAGTCGTGCCACACCCTAAGGTGAATGAAAATCTTAATGATTTGGATATAACTTCGTTAATTTGGATTTAATGTACCGTTATATTATTTGGACTTCCATTGAACCGTATGATATTTACTAAGGTGTCAACTTTATATTATAGCGGTGTTCGATTAACAACGTGAGAATGTGTCTAATACAGTAGTCGTGGATAATCTGTTGAACGAGAGATTTGTAATACAAAGGGATTAAGGATTATCCGGTGTAGGAGATGCACCGAGGATTAAAAGAGGAACAAGATAATAATTCCCAATCTAATTCCATCATGCCTGCTGATATTAACATTTTGTGCAACGGGTTCGATTCTCTAAAGATGAACGGGAGAGACAATTTTTATGAAAATGGTTTTGAGGATGAAAGACGAAGATCCGACAGTTCTTTGAACTCGATAGGTTCATTAGGGTCTCCGAATTCCCCACCGCCGAATCTTATAGAAATCAAAGAGCATTTCCACACCAATATGACAAATGGTTATGCCAATAGAGCAGAGTCAACGTTTGCTGGACGGAGGGATGTTAAAAGTCCTGCTACTCTTGAAGAGCGACAAATTGTAAGTTCCAGAGGAACAGTCCGTGGATTTAAAAACAGAGTGAGAGCGGGAATAGCTACATTTATTGAACCGTTTTCAGAAAAGGTAGGTTATTCATTTTGAAATTCCATTTGATATACTTCCTTGTATACGAACAATTGATGAGCTAACATGTATTTTTGGAGTAATTTATCTTGCTTACATTACTTATTATTCTCCGATATATTTACTTATCATTGTATATTTTGATATAGGTTTAACATTTCAAAATAAATGTTTATTTATAAATGTATATAAATATAGGTTTATTTATGTTAAAACATGCAGTATATAATGAAAAAGACTCTTATGGCAATATCTTTTAAATAAATTTAAGTGGATATAACATGTAATATTCAACTCTCAAATGAGAGTAACAGGACAATGGTATAGAGTGTACAGTGAGGTTAACTTGAAATGATTCTCTATCTTTAATATTATCAATGTCCTCAAGGAATGAAGATATACAACCCTATTTCAAACAAGATGAGTGGAGGTGATTAATAGTAGGAAAGTTTCCTCAAAGGAAGATAACATTGTTATTTATCATAACATAAAATAATTGATTTAATGTTGTTGATATCATATATCACATCCCAATTACTAGTATCTTTTTTGATAAGAACTACTACTGTTTTAGTATACTTGTCAGTAAATGTCAATATACTTCTTATAACTTGTTTATGGACTGTTTGATATTGGAATATTTTTTACCATAAAACTAGTTTTAACTCTACTTTACACTTAGATATAAATATTTCAAAATATACCTTCTATGGAGATATTGCATATGATATGTGACAAGTAGTTTACAATAAATGAGACAGAGTAAAAAATTTTAATGTTTTATAAGACAAAGATTTTTAATATTATTTAAAAGAGCTATTCTAGATTCAAACAGTGTACATAGATTTTCAAAATATTACACAAAAAATAATATCTTTAAACTTTATTGCCTTACATCTTGTAGGTTTGAAATAAATATTGTAAAATACCAGATGATAAATTTGAAAAAATGATTCAAATATCAAAATGGTCTTTAACATATGGTAAAACAAATTTTAGATAACCATATCCCTTTAATGATGAAAGGAAATACACCCAAAAAAGAGAAAAAAAAAGCTTTTTTTCTGAAAAGATACCAGGGTAGATTGACTATGATCCATTCTACCATCTGGTCCATGTTTAAACCTCTTGGTATTGATGTTTTCTGGATAATCCATACCGCTATCAACTGGACATGCCTAAGCATGATGTAATGTAATATCTGTAACAACATCTGTGAAACAGAACTCCCTAATTTTTTATCAAGGTGACATCTGTTGGTCAACTTATATCCTAGAGCATTTGGGTTCACAACAATAAAAAAAATATACAAGAATTTGAGTCAAACATATGAAATGCATTATATGAATACTTAACTCTATGGATATTTTTATTTAATGGGGGAAAATGTGGTCAAGGCTTGACCCTATGACCTTAGGCTAGGAATTAATATTCAAGATAAACCATTAATATTTAATCTTGAATATTGTCAGTAAGATAAACCAATTTCTGATAATTTAAATTTTTCCATTTGACTTTATATTAACGGTCAGTTAATTTGACATTTTATTCCATATTGTTTGCTTTGTATTATACAGGGAATCAGGTTGATTTGACTTTGTTATTCATACAGGGAATCAGGTTGATTTGACTTTGTTATTCATACAGGGAATCAGGTTGATTTGACTTTGTTATTCATACAGGGAATCAGGTTGATTTGACTTTGTTATTCATACAGGGAATCAGGTTGATTTGACTTTGTTATTCATACAGGGAATCAGGTTGATTTGACTTTGTTATTCATACAGGGAATCAGGTTGATTTGACTTTGTTATTCAACAGGGAATCAGGTTGTTATTTGACTTTGTTTTCCATACAGGGAATCAGGTTGATTTGACTTTGTTAGTCATACAGGGAATCAGGTTGATTTGACTTTGTTATTCATACAGGGAATCAGGTTGATTTGACTTTGTTATTCATACAGGGAATCAGGTTGATTTGACTTTTTTTTTATTCATACAGGGAATCAGGTTGATTTGTCTTTGTTATTCATACAGGGAATCAGGTTGATTTGACATTGTTATTCATACAGGGAATCAGGTTGCAGGAAGATTTGGCATTGTAAATTAGGTTGAGTTCCGATCAAGAAATTCATACAGCCAATTACATTGATATGGCAATTAAACACATCAGGTTGTTGTGACATTTAACTTTGAGACTAAGGTTGAATTGACATTGTAATTAAAATAAAAAATGATGTGACAAAGATATTCAGGGCCTATATAAAATATAGACTCATTAGATCACATTTCTGCAGGTGTTACAGAAGAAAGTATTTAGAGAGTATTTTCTCTGGACATAAGAGCTTAAAGCTAATAGATTGAACTTGAAGATGGCTCTTTGGAAAAGTTTGTCAGTTGCTACTCATTTAATCTCCTTGTTGATATGATATCCTAATTTATTCAATGAATTATATGTTTCTATGGAATGTCTACTTAAAGTTAAATTCATCATTAGAAATATACACTTTATGGTGTCTGGCGCAGGGGTGGGTTTCAAAAGACTTCCGCCAACTGCTGTAAAAGGGAAGTAACACTGAAACAAACAACCTTGCTGTCGTGATCATTTAAAAAAGATTTACGGGTTCTTGTACGGTTTATTGTGTGCCCCATTTGGTTTCAAATTAGATTATTGCTATTTAAGCATGATTTGTATCAGTTAATATGAAGAAACACATCTCAGAACACGAAAAAAAATTTTTTATTTTCGTTGCATTTTTAAAATAATTTTGATTCCATAATTTTTTCTGCCAAATTGAAAAGTTTTGTTTTGTAGTATGTAAATCTGCATTCCTCATATTTAACAATACCCATTTTGACGCATTTTATTCCTTCTGGT
Source organism: Nipponacmea schrenckii (assembly GCA_030562195.1). NCBI lineage: Eukaryota > Metazoa > Mollusca > Gastropoda > Lottiidae > Nipponacmea > Nipponacmea schrenckii. The sequence continues at coordinate 6,437,190 of CM060202.1, forward strand.
ATGCCGGTTGGCAGCGGTTGGCAGCGGTTGGCAGCGATTGGCAGCGGTTGGCGATAGGATTTTGAAACCCACCCCTGGTGCAGCATACATTAGCCTCCAGTCAGAATTGTTGATACAATAGAAAATACCAGAAGCCAATTGTGTCTGCTTCATGTCATTGTATCTGGTGTATTCCTTTTTCTAATCTAACCAGCTATTGATAATTTCACATTATACACTGTACCAGGCCTGGAACCCCTGTCTGTTTACACCTTTAGAAAGTTGATTTTATGATTTCTAGGTCAGTCAACCTTTATTGATATGATGTAAATATAAAAATTGATTGTTGACGAACAAATATAATAGAACAGCCATTTTTATTCTAATTTTCATTGATTTTATGATTTTCTTTTTCATTTGTTGTCTTGATTAGTAATTAAGGTTGTGGGTGAGTTGAATAATGAATGACTTCTGCTAAGAATTATCTGGGTTAAATAGAATCAGGGCACTACAAACTATTTACCTGTTACCGATTATGATTAGGATTTGTTAAAGGGATTTTATAGGGGAAACTGATAGAATGGGCTTGCACCTCAATCTGTGGTTTTACAATTCCACTATTTGTGTCATACTTTTACAGCTATGAAATGATTTTGAACTTTTTCCAGTAGCTTCAAAACCTCAGTGCAATCTTCGTAAGCCTATAAGGTGAAGAAGAGTAGGACATAAAACTCCATTCATTTCATTTCATTTCAAAACCTCAGTTTATCTGATTTTGAATTTTCCCTCAAGTTTCATTTGATGAAATTTTGTTTAGTGTTCTAGAAAGTTTTTTTAGCTACTTTTTTTATATGGCTGCATATTGAATCAATAGCGTGCACTTCTGTTTTCTGACATGAGCTATCCCCGATAGTAAGCCATATTAGAAGGAGTGTGTTTTTAGCGATATATGATTAATTATGAACTTTGGCTAAAAGAAAATATTATAATACTGTCAAGGGAGGACAATAGTTTCAGTATAGAAAACTAATAATCTATTAAATTATAGATTCATTGCCCCATGATTTCTCTATTCATACCCAAGTTCTTATTGTATTCATTCATAAATATGTTTTTAATGATATCTTAGATATACCCCTGTCCTTATATAGTTCTAGTAGATCTAGCTTTTATTTGTTTATCAGCTATACTTGTAGCTCCTATTTGTGTTTTTTCTGACTTCCTGACTTGTTCTTGAAATTTCTCCTCCATAAAAAACCATCAAAAAAAAAGAAAGACTCATATTGACTATTCTTGAGAACTAAAATTTTATGCTAAGACGTAGTATCCCTTTAAACATTATCATATATTGATGCTTGATATTGTGCTATCCACTGAAACCAATTTTGTCAAATATAGTCTAGGCTTCAGAGTACTTGAGAACCTGCAGAATGCCTGATTTTGTACTATTTAACTCGCCATTCCAGTTGAATCAGATCTATAGACTGTCAGGAATAATCTAAGAAAGATTAATCTTCATAAGGACCAGATGGTAGACATTATTCCTGAAATAACAAGTTTTTGTTCCCAATGCCCTTGTCCTGAACCTTTTGGAATTAAACTTTCATTGTATTAAGAAAATTAAATTATGCAGTTTTACAAACTGTATCAAGATCTCGATTGATTTTAATGGATGACTTTTATAAAAGACTATTATTTTCAAAATATCCACCCGTCTGATTTTTTTTTAGGTGCCATGTATTTGTTGGTTCCTCCAGGGGTTACTGGCCCTCACTTATTCAATTTAACAAGCAATTCATATCAATTGTGATATACACAATTTAGTTAGTTTAATATTGTAATGGGCATCAAATTGAATACCATTATGCCATTATTCAAAATCATAATTCGATGATTTACACAAACCAATTTTACTTCGATTGTCGATGAAGGAAGACAAAATGGGGGATTGATTTGCGGAATTTTCCTGGGGAAAAAATGGTCAATATTTATTTAACTGTATATAGTGCGCACCCCGTCTTGGTTGGGCCCGTTTTAGGGTAAAAACCTGCGTACTTTATTCGGAATTATACGGTATTGTATTCTAAACATGCCCACTTGTCCTCAATATTAAAGTTATTATGTAGGTGTATTGTTGAAGTATATTAAGTGATAATTAGTGATTAATATATCATTATGTCAATATCATAAATTAATATTGATATATTACTTCATTTGTTTATTAGACATATTTACCACACTCTATATTGAACATTTGTCTGTATCAGTTTATTTAGGATATAGGATATCAATCTAAAAACTTTAAATTCAGGCTGTATTATTGGTGGATTGATAGTACAGAATAAACTATGCTGAAACTTACAGATATTCAAGTCCCTAAGTTACCAGATTGTTTTCCTTTCTGCTTGAATTCATTGCATTTTCAAGAGCAGCTAGATATTTTAAATCTTAAATTTCAGACAACATTTAGCTGTTGCTATGTGTGTTGTTTCTTCCAAACAAGTTGATTGTTGGCATACGAAATTCACAAATTTTTCACTTTTTTCATAAAACATATCACCATTTTCCTCTTATAAAATTTTGTCGGCCATCTTGTACAATTGTAAAAATGTACCTGATGAATCTGATTACTTAGTTTATATCAACATCAAAAATAACAAATGTTTTTAAACTATCACATATTTCAAATTTGTTTTTCTTCTTGCAATCATGCCTAATCATTTTTTTTATGTTAAATCTTCAAGTTGAACATTTTTACATGTTATTTACACAGATATAACTTGACTTAGTGACAATGTAGTTGACATTTCTTTTAAATCAATATCTGCTGCTAATAAAAAGCGAGAAAATTATGTCCTTCAGTGTGTATTGTGTAACTTTGTGAATGATTTTGAGGGGTTCAGTAACACAGTATTTTTGAGTGTTGGCAGATTAAAATTTCAACAAAGAAATGAAATTTGGCAGTGGTGTTCTAATCTTGGTTGATGGTTGAAAGTTTGGTGACCTTGATGAAGTCATCTCCTCTCCTCGGATGATAATGATTATCAGATAATCCCAGAAAAGATTAATACCAAGAGGACTGGCCAAGACCAACTGATAGACTGGATCTTAGTGAACCTAAGTTGTTGTCTTTGTCTTTCCAAGGAGCAAAAGCACAATTTAAAGCATTATTACTGCAAAAGCACAATTTAAAGCATTATTACTGCAAAAACACAATTTAAAGCATTATTACTGCAAAAGCACAATTTAAAGCTTATTACTGCAAAAGCACAATTAAAAGCATTATTACTGCAAAAGCACAATTTAAAGCATTATTACTGCAAAAGCACAATTTAAAGCATTATTACTGCAAAAGCACAATTTAAAGCATTATTACTGAGCAGATATATTGTATATTATGAAGACCTTTAAAAATCATGATCATTTTTGAATAATGGAAATGGGTCATGTTTGAAATATTTAAGGTGGAAACAAGAATTCTATTTGACAAACACCAAGTCAGATAACTTTGTTAATTTGATTGACAATGTGTCATATTTCACATGAAGATTAACAACTCCATGAATCAAATATAAAACTCCATGAAAAAACTTTTCCCATCTTGTTTTGTGAACTATTATTTTTGTCAACCTCCTTCCCCCACTGAAATAATAAATTAATAATACTTTATTTGACAGGAAACCAGGCAGGATATTTCCCTGGACCTAAAAATAAAAGAGAAAATCAAAAATTTAAAAAATAAATAAATGCACAAACTACCAACACACTTTTTCAAAATAGTTTTCCTTATTCCTCAAAATTTTATGCAGATGATTTTGTTACAGGAATGTTCTTTACAAATATTAATGATTTTGCGTAACTGGTATAATGCTAGGGGAGACGCATATATATTATTTTGCTATATCACTCAATTACAATCGTCACCAATTGTTTACGCTGGATCACCAAGGGGCACGAGTGGTTTCACAAAGTACCGACTTGCTGCAATATCGGAAGGAAATTCGTCCATTGCATCCAGTTACATTTGGGTATAGTAAGATTTCATCAATTAAAAGCAAAACATTCAATTTGATAAATTTTAATTGACGCAAAATTATGGAACAAAATATTTGTACAGAAATTGAGTTAACTGAAAACCAAAAAATAACATAGTCAGCGATGAATACTTACACAACACTTTTCTTTAGGTATGTCTGTCAGAAACTAAACATGACTGCCAGTCTCTAAAGCTATTAACAAAGTATACTGCTGCATGGTTGGATAGGAGGAGCATCGGGAGAATTATTATGTCTAATAAATTAACTTTCACAAAATTATGAAATGTGGTAAGAAATGTACTTGGACTTGTTGATCTTCATGAATGCACGACCACGATGACAATATCCACCACAGTTCAGGGCGTAACTCAACAAAAGATCCATTTATCTATCATTAAAAGTATTTAAGTGGTACTTGTTAACTGTTAATTTTGTGCCATTAGAATACCGAAATGATTATTTGCTTGAATAAGAATAAGGAGTAAAATCAGATCATTTAAAAATAAATTACATTAAGCACAAACTACCACCAGCTTTTTCAAAATATGGGTTTTCCTTATTCCTCAAAATTTTATGCAGATGTATTTGTTAAGGAATGTTCTTTACAAATATTAATGATTTTGCGTAACTGGTCTTAATGCTAGGGGCAGACGCATATACATATTTTTTTTGCTATTCAGGCCAATTACAATCGTCACCAATTGTTTACGCTGGATCACCAAGGGGCACATCACATGTAGCTAATTCACTAATGTGAACATCACTTGATTTCCTGTCAATCATGTGATCGATGGCAGAGACGGCCATTTTGAACATCATTTAAACATGGTGTCTGTTTAAAAGTATTGATCATCAGATTAAATATGCAAGAACGGGTCAATTTCTAGAGCTTTTGAAAATTTCTGCAATTAAACAAAAGGTTGCTTGGCCCCAAAACAAGAAAAAGTATTAAAAAACTTTAATTTGTAATTTCTGAATGGAACCACCAAATAAGGCATATTTCAGGAATGAATTTAAAAAAAAATATTTATTTCACTTTCATAATTCTGCATATTAAAATTTCAAAACCTGCCTAGGTCCTCTGTAACATGTAACCTATTATTATCAATTATGTAAAATATGTGAAATGGCTTGATAAATCATCTCATGAATACTTAATGTCTTATGTTAATTCTTTCACAATATTTGATTGACATTTAATATGTTGTTTACCAAGCAAATTGAGCTTAGAGGGATTGTTAAGAGGTTTTCTTTATGTATATTGGAGACAGTGATAGGAGCAATGTGCACCATTCAGTCTCTGTGGGCTGTGCAATTCAACAAAAACTAAACAGTTTATAACTACGTTTCTACTTGGCCAAAAAAACGGCATTAAGGTAGCTTTTCTGTGTTTCCACTTCTTAAATTGCTGAACCATTACGGTTCGGGGACCGAAACCTCCCTTTTTGTGTTCAGCAATTTATCAGGGGCCAAATGAAAGCTAGCTTTCAAAGCCAGCTTTTTAATCAAGTGGAAACGCAAAAAGCCGGCTTTTTCTCGTTCGGCAATAGTCTTGTACATCGCAACCTGTCAATGCCACTTTTTTTTATCAAGACTAAAGTGGTTCAGGAACCAGATAAACTCAGTGGAAACTCAGCGTGTTTGGCAATAAAGCTGGCTTTAAAGCTAGCTTTACCTCACTATTTGAAGTGGAAACGCAGTTTATGTTATCACAAAGATCCTTAGATATTAGATATTGAAGGTTTCAATGAAGTGATGATGATGTCAAGTGGATTTGAAAGAACTGCTACATCTGACTAAAAAATTGGATCGGTGTAAATCAATGCTATCTGTGTCTCTAATACACATAAATTAGAAAATATGTACAATCCCTAGCATGGAAGAGCATCAATTTATATTATTGTAATTATGTCATTGACTTTAATTAGCTTCATTCTTCAATGCATTTACATATTTGGAAGAAAAAGATAGAAAGAAAAACTATACTTTACAAGGATAACAACTCAAATTCACAGTTAAGGATCCTTTCTATCAGCTGGTCCTTGGCATTGATCTATTCTGGATTATCCATACCATTTACAGCTGGGTGGACTAGAATTATGAATGAAGATGACTTATTCAAGGTCATAGGACTTTCACATGCAGATCGAGATCAAGACCCACCGCCACCATTGCTTGAGGGCTGGAATTCCATTTTGAAACAGAAAGAAAAAGTATAGAAGGAAATTTAATATGTATAAATAAATAAATATAGATTGATGTCATCTGTCAATTTTTACAACATACATGTGTCAAAATGTCGTAACTGTCAGTGATGGGTTCTACTCGGTTAGATAAAAAATTACTGTAGCAGTTGAACGACCTGAGAAACATGTTTTAAGACCTAATGCAAAAGTGATTGTGATTGTTTGTGGGTGCTACACATCGTTTTGCAGCATTCATGCAGTATTCTTAAAAAATTGATCACCAGTGTTGCTATAGCTCTTTCAAGCTTAGAGATAAAGTAGGCTACTTTAGGACTAAGGTTATGTCAACATAGCAACTATTTGAGAGTGGGATAATCCAATGGATTGTCCCCTGAACAAATTTTAACAACCCACTACTTCAAAAAAGACCTTAGAAGATCAATTGACTCATGCTACACCATCCAGGGCTGAGTTTCACTTACATGTCATTAGACCTGAACAGATCTCAAGAATTATCAACAACCAAACCAACAGCACAGAATCATCTAATTTAACCAATCCACCTACCAACTACTACAAATATCAACAACTACCTAGCTTGTGATATCAGCATTTGCTGGAAGCGAACATTAACTTGTCATCTACCAACCAACCAACCTACAATACCCCATTGCTCATCCAGTATTACTTGCCCATCATAAAAAATCAAGTCAACCAAAGCAATTTTCCAGGCTGGAGTAACATTCCAGAAAAATCTTTGAATTAAAATGAAACAGTGCCTTCTCTGACCATGTGTATGGACAAGGGATATCAGCAGCATGAAAACTTCATGAGGGTCTCAAGGGTTTGGAACCTTTCATGCTCAAATTAACAGAACTTTCATTATCCACTAATGGATTGAATTCTTGACAATGGTAACTGGACAAAAGAGTAATCAATATTTAAACCGTAGTCAAGAACAACTAGTACTGTTATTTATTTATTAGACTATTGATTGAAAAACCGTTGTTTATTATTATCTATTGTTGTACTTTACTTACTAAACATCCTCCTCCGTTCAGGTTGAAATAGCAGAGATTTTATATCTGATGTGCAAGTTAACAGTCTTGACAGAAAAACAAAAAGCCTTTTGTAGCAATATGATATGATCAACACTTTCAGGTTATTCAAGAATTGTCCTCTCAAAGGAAAAATATTTAATAATGTTTTTTGATTTTTGACACTTAATCTAAGATTTGACTTATGGTATGTAGTAAATATAGCATCAAGATAATAGAGGCTATAAAATATGAAAAAGATATTTATTTTAAAGAGTTCCTGGATGTAATAGACTTGAATAAATGATCACTTTTAGTTCATTCTGCGCTCGATTGGAACATGCTAAGTAAAATAATGGTATTAGAGTGACTGGAAGTAATAGACTTGAATAATAAGACACTTTTAGTTCATTGTTCATTCTGAGCTCGATTGGAACATGCTAAGTAAAATAATGATGTTAGAGTGACTGGAAGTAATAAACTTGAATAATAAGACACTTTTAGTTCATTGTTCATTCTGAGCTCAATTGGAACATGCTAAGTAAAATAATGATATTAGAGTGACTGGAAGTAATAGACTTGAATAATAAGACACTTTTAGTTCATTGTTCATTCTGTGCTCGATAGGAACATGCTAAGTAAAATAATGGTATTAGAAGGACTGGAAGTAATAGACTTGGATAATGAGACTCCTTGAGTTCGAGTCCGAACTCGATTAGTGCACACCTTGATAATGGTCTCAACTTGAATCTTACTCAACCTGGGATAACTACTTTAAGTTGATTAGTCTAACACAGAAATCGGGGTATAGGAGTTAAACCCGAAAACCGGCATATTGAAAAAAATATTTGTCCATGGAATTTCAAAGTTAAGAAAGATTGTTATTTTTAAGCAAAAAGACTTGCTGTTCCCAGCGCGTCAGGTTTCAAAATTAAAAAATTCTATGAACACCTCAGCTTGACTCGCAGTGTAAAGATTGTTCAAATATTTTTCATGTGGTGTTCGTTACCCAGATTTTGTTCAATGACATAATCAGTGGCTGTGTTTGGTTTGTCAATATTGACAGACAGAACTTGTTTAGGTTGAAACAATTGTTGAAAAAAACCTGAAAAGTTTTGGCAGTCGCATCCTAGATCTTTTTACGTTGGCTGCTTGCTAGATATTTGTTGATCTTTGACAGTTTGTAAAGGAATTACAAGTTGTTAGCCTCTCGTCAAATTGTAGTTTATGGTAAGATTGGTGGATAGAGCTCAGTAAGTCTAAATGGACCGATTATCAATCAAGTGCTGCCCACACATTTGTCAATGAGTTCATAGGAAAAGGAAATTCCCCTTCTATTTTACATTTTTCCCATCATAAAATGGTTTATTTGACTGTCAACGGATGTCAATTTTGTTTTAAAAGAAGTATATCCCTATTTCAATATAATAAAAGCTTTGAAAAATACATCTTTTTCCATCAAAAACACAAACATTAAAGGTATTACAAAAATTTGTAGGTGAGAAAAAGTTTTGAATTTGACACACATTTTTCTTGCCAAAAGGATACAAATTTTTTCGTATCCAGGATATTCTAGAATGTTCTACTATGACTTCCATTTAATGAATCAGTTACGCTAACTGGTGTTTATATTACCGGTACCATAAACTGTAGCTTGTCATGTGATGCTATGACGTAGTCAAGGTACAAAAATGATACCATTTGTGTAAATTAATGTCATATAAAGCAATGAAGTTGTATTAATGGAAATTTGAAAAATATAAATATAAGAATTAAACGTTGGTCTCATTAGCATTATTAGTGTGTAGACACAATAGATCACACCACAAACATGATTTTGTCACTTTTTTTAGTTTGTCACATGATCTATTGCGTTTACACACCAATAATGTTAATGAGACCAACGTTTAATTCTGAAATAACAACATTTTCAAAGTATCTCAATTATGACTAAATTTGAAAAAATATCAAAATATTAATTTTTATTACCTGTTCATTTAAAAAGCTGATTTTTGGGGTTATTTCTTATCCTGTGAGTTTCTTTTTATCCTGGAACCTGTTTTATGAAAAACTTAACTTATGATGATTTTAGTGTTCCAATGGTCAGATTGGTCAATCACTAAAATTGAATTTTTATTAACCGATCAGGTTACTTTTTTTCTTAAAATCTTGATTGTACCTTTTTAAAATTTTGTGAAACAGGTTCCTGGCCCCAATAGTTAATGTTTCATTTATTAAGAATATAAATAAATTGGAAAAAAGTTTAAAATAGTTAAGAATTCTACATTTACATTCCAAAACCCTATATTGATCAAGTTCGTTAACTTTATGAGTTAAAAATTGAAAATATAGTTGATTTTTTGTAAAATGGAGGTTTATTAAATAGTAAATGTTATTGATTGTAAATTGTTAACATTATTAGATACCATTTTTCTTATATACTAGCTACATTAAAGTTATGTATCCCTCTAATCTCATTACAATCTGAAATGATTTCTAGAAACTGGATATATGATATTCTTAGGATTATGGTGACACTTAAATATTATATTTACATATCCATCTTAAAAAGGTAGGACTGAAAAATGAAATGGAGTTTAAATTTTATTCCTATACTGGATTTGGTTTATGAAAATGAGCAATAACATTCAGTGAGCAAGAAAGGACATTATGGTTGTAAAGATGACTTATTTATGGTCATCAGGCGTTTAGGCAACAACTTAGATAAGAATACACAACCACCATTAGTGGAATGTAACCACTGGAATGTAGGCTAACAAAAATGCTCAGTCAGTGCGACATCAAACTTTTGGACATCAACTGAAATTAAAACCCACGACCACAATATTTGTATGATGTAACCATGACAATGCTTATATTGACATAAATTTTGAAGAATGCATCCCTTTTGATATCTTATATCTAATATAGGTAATAGTACATTATTTAATAGAAATATAGGTACTAGGAACTCTATTATTGATTAGTACTACTGTATGGTTGTCACAATCAGAAGTAATTAGTATAATCTATAATTGGTTAGTATACATACCACCTGCTCTCAGGCTGATCAAGGTTACAATATTTTCCAATTCTGACTACTGAAAACTACCATTGTTTCTTGTTTCAAATACAATTCTCTGTAATTTTAAACAACCATATAACATTTATTTGTTCTGTTTACCTCGTTTTCTCAGCATGCCCTTGTGCTATCAATAGCTCAAATGCATAATTTATGAATTGCCTTTCATGATGGTTCTTGTTTTTCATGATGATATTTGAAAGAAAAACATTTTTATTGATGATTATTTTCATTAGAATCTTGGTATTGATTTGATTTTGAAGCTGTTTTGTTCTTGGCTGAATGGTTGTACTAGTTTTATTAAATGGAGTCATTTGTTCACAAATAAAAGAGGTGTCATTCTTCTCCTTTTTATGAAACATTGTGCCCGAAGTCATTCAAATTTTACGTTAATTTTTAAGAAAAAAAATTTCCCATTAGATGTGTTGAAAAACAACTTTTTACAACCATTTTTTATAGGTAGGATTAAAATTGTTGAAATCTGCTTCCGTTAGATCAAACAGTTGTACCGAATTACTAGACAATTGTCTGTTGAACTATCCTGTTCAATGTTTGATAGTATTCAATGTCAATAGAGGAATTTAACCAGTTTGATGAACAAGCTGCACTGAGGTTTAAAATTCTGAGTCTGTGTGCACTTGATTTGCAGTAATATTAAAATACCAGCCTGAATACCAGTAGGGAATTCGTTTTTAGGCTTTGTCTGATGCACGTCAAATTCTTACAACGGTGATATGTTTCATCAAAAAATAAGATATTTATCAATGATTTTTTTCTCAGCTATTTGAATTTGTGACCCAGGACATTGTAAAACCCACCAAATTAATGTTATTCTGCATTTGTCAATGTTCTGAAGACAACAGAAAAAAATATTGCCAGCTTTATGTATACAGTGTACACTTGATTAATCTGACATTCACTGGGACCCAGAATAATGTTGTATTAATTGACCATGTTTGTTCTTATGTTTGTAGGAAGGTCCAGGTAGTAGAGAGGAGGTAAGTCTAGGTGTCTACCATGTTGTTACTTGTAATTGTATCTCCAAATAATATTTCAGAAACAGAAGTTTGATATTAGAGAAATAGTTATTGTTGTTAAATTTCACAGTAAACTGTTTTTCAAACTCTATTAAAGGAATATTGAAACAATGGGGCCTATATATTTAAGATTTTCATTAAAACTATATTTCATGAACAGAAGAATAAATGGCAACATTTGCTACCTTTGATGTCTTTGCACCCTTTCTGACTGTTCCTTCTGAAGTCTTCACAATATTTGTGAATAGAAAAGTTGGTTGGATTAGATATGATGAAATAATTGTTGTTACTTCCTTCTGTAAACAGTCAATATTGCTCTGTTTTTCAGAGAATTCTATGATCAATTTACTGTTGTCATCATAATTCTGTAAAGTGACCATTTTCTGTATATAAGATGCAAAATTAGAAGGAACTATGGTTTAATGAACTGGTCAAATTATGAAATAACAGGGCCATCAATGTTTTTTATTGTAAACTTATGGGTTGTTTTGTAAACAAACTTAGTAAGAGTTGCTTGAGCTAACTACAAAAACTGGTGAAATTATTAGAAATATAATACTTATGTGAATACATCATTAAGAGGAAAATTGATATGAGAATGACAGTAGATTTAATGGTTAATGGTTCAGTAGGTTTAACACATGACTTGATCAGGTAGTAGTGTTGTTAAGCAGGTTAAAAGAGATGCAGTAATTATGTACGAGGTAACCTATGGATGCTCGAGTCTTTCATGGATATGTTGAATTACATAACTTAAAATCCATATTTTGCCATTTATAAGGTTTGATTTGGGTACAGGGTATTGAATTTATGTAAATAATCTACAGAACTGCTAGAACTGTCAGAAATTGCACGATCTCTTTAAAAATACCCCAAACTAGAAATTTCACTTCCTATTTCTATATTCCTTTTAATGGCGTAGTATCATTTTAATTTCTATAAATTTGTATTATTCTGTTCACACAATATGTCTCAAATTTTGAGAAAATGTTAAAAAATTAAAGTTTAAAGTAAGATTTTTTATGTGTCCCTTTAAGATTTTTTTGGATTATGTTCTTCCCCTATAAGTGATAGACATCAGAGAAACTTCTTAGACAAGAGCTGTTAAGGATATATGGAGATTGTCTAAGAAAACAATGAACAAAGTATGCCGTCACATAGGTTTACCATTGGTGTAATCAAGTTTTCTTTAAATTGATGCTCGCTGACCTGAAGGTCCAGGGTTCAATCCCGGCAATGGTCGAGATGAACTTTCGGATTTTTCAGCCTGGTTTTCCCTTGTCAGCGATGCAGGTTGGAGAGACTGACATTGAAAAGTGTCTAGTCGTTCGGATGGAACAACAAACTGAGGCCCCGTGTATTACACTGTGCGTTAAAGATCCATTGACAGTTGGAAATCGCAAAAAAAGTAGACTTATGCCACTGTACTGGCAAAATTTCCTCATTGCACACTGCATGGTGTGCCCGTCTTCATTAGCCCATAAGGTGCAGAAGAGTAGGACGTAAAACTCCATTCATTTCATTTCATTTCTTTAAATTGATGAGTAAATATATTTGGCTCATCAGGTGCTTTAAGTATTTTGGATATAGTACATACAGACGTTAACCTCTGAATTCATTAAAGTCATTTTAAAGAGAATAATACTCTTTATCCACTTTACATTTTCATTTTTCAGAATTTTCTTTTGTACATTTTAAAAAGATATAATGCATATATTGAATAGACTACATCAATTAGTCACCTGTGAGTCTTGTTTTATGGGAATATTTGGGTGGTAAAACATACAATGTAATGTTTGGAGATGAATACGGATATGATAAATTACACCATATAATGTTGTCAGAAATTTAATGTTTTTTGTAAGACCTGTAAAACAAGTTTATGATTTATGTTCTAAACCTGCTAGGTATATATATAGTTTATATATTGTTATGATTAATTATAAGATATTTATATGACATTATTAGGTGCATCTTTATTTGCTACTGTCTATTTTAATGACAAATAAAAAACGCTATGTTATATAGAGCTCATTTTCTTTTTTATCCTTGCCTTTTTACTGAAAATTTTTACTTAATTTATTTCTATATTTTTTAAAGGCATTGATTTTTTGATCGAGATTGATTTCAGAACTAATGAATTGGTTTGAAAAAAAAAGAGATTTTCTTTGTAAATTAGATATTTTTTTTTTTTCAACATGTGGAAACATATTTCTTCTATGTTTCACTTTAGTGGGTAAACCTCATAATAAAAATTGAGATATAGATATCCAAAATGTTGTGTCATTTTTTAACTGGTTTGTAAACACACTTCCACATGGTCATTTTTACATTGTGTACCGGTATCTTAAATATCAAGATAAGTACATGTACCAAAAATGGACAAACATTCTTGCAAGATACCAATTGTTTTGATTGAAATCTACCTCCTAATATAAAACTATCAAAAAAAGTAAACCTGGGTCTGATCTATTTACAGAATAATAAATGTACAATAGTATATTCTCAGTGTTAGAATAGTGTTTATTACATCAATTGTATGTTATAGAGTGTTATAGAAATACTACTGTTAAAAAGTGCTCAATACATCAATTGTAGAGTGTTATAGAAATATCTAAAGAGAACATAAAACATATTAAATTACTTCACATATTCCCATAATAGGGAAAACCAATTAATTTATACTATTGTCCTTCTGTCTAACGTTTCAGCTATATAGGCCTTTTTCAGAAACACTTGTTTGAATAAGTAAAAGAAGGACGCAAAAAAATGTGATCATAAACTACTAGAGTGCGAGTGCGAAAGCTTGTTCCCTAATCCATTTCTCTTATGAATAAAATATTGTTTATAAAAAAAAAATAGAGTGTTTCTAAAGAAGGCATGTACCTGAAACGTTAGACAACTACGGTGGTCCGTATCCGACATCATTTATTTCTTTAATTTTGAATTTAAACAATGGAATATAATTAAAAAACTGGAATATAATTTTAAAACTCGTATTTTTACCCAGGTGATAATTCAACAATATTTAATTAATAATTTAATTTTCACCTGGGTGATAATTCAATAATATTTAATTAAAAATTTAATTTTCACCTGGGTGATAATTCAATAATATTTAATTAAAAATTTAATTTTCACCTGGGTGATAATTCAATAATATTTAATTAAAAATTTAATTTCCACCCAGGTGCTAATTCAATAATATTTGATTAAAAATTTAATTTTCACCCAGGTGCTAATTCAATAATATTTAATCAAAAACTTTAATTTTCACCCAGGTGATAATTCAATAATATTTAATCAAAAACAGAGTAAGAGTAACAACATGTTTTAAGTTCTGTTTAGTTTAAGGATATATGTTTTTACAGTTATCTAACCTTGCTTCCATTCTTATACTTCCAGAGAAATTACCATGTAATAGAGAAAGATAAAATAGTAATTTATACAACTAGTATGTCAGTGGTACGAAATACACATGAAAAGTGTAAAGTGGTACGGAATATTTTACAAACTAATATGGTACGATATGAAGAGCGAGATCTGTATATGAGTAAAGAAAACCAGAAAGAGCTTCAAGAACGTATAAATAGTAATGATATTAGAATACCACAAGTTTTCGCCGATGGAGAATTGATTGGGGTAGGTACTTAGGCTTAAGTCATAAGCATTATTAAGGGTTGTCTCAGAATTTGGGCCAATATCATATTTATCATGTTATATCAGAAATGTATCAGGATTATAATGATTATTATATTGATCAGTTACATTCAAATGTTTTACCTACTGCTTTAAAGGCAAACCTTAGATAGAACTACCATATTTACGAATTTTCAAAAAATCCATAATAGGTGGTAGGCCTAGTAATAATCCAAGAAATAAAGAAATATTTGCTATTGGATTCTTTTTATTGATTTAGAGGTAATAGTATTTTATATGCTAGTTGCACAAGGTTTTAGTTTATTGTTTGTAGAACATTTAGCTTGTAGAGTCGAGAAATTTAACCACATTTCATGCATGTCAGACATCTTGCATATAATGTTTAGTATGCAATGTATTGCAAACTATACAACATTCGACAGTTTTAATATTCTAGTAAAGTTATTTTGGGAGGAAGGAATTTGCACATTTGAACCAGACCATCAACCAGACACCGAATACACTGTTAGAGTCTGATAATTTGATGACCATGGACTAGTGTATGACCATTACATTGAACTTCCTTTACAAGTTAGCAGACCTAATATTGACTAGTTGGCTCTTGATTGTATTTAATCAAATTCTACATCTTTTATAGACTTTCTTTAACTATCAAACTTTAATTCAGGTCATGACAGTGCAAGTCTAGAGGCTGATTTCTCTTTAATGGCCTTTATAAGGGATAGAGTACGAAAATTGGTATGTTGCAAATTGATGCTGTTGTTGTGCCCAATACACACTTCGAAAAATATAGTTATTTTAGGTCCGTGCTTTTTTTTAACACATATTTTGTAGAAAACTTCTTAACAAACCCCTCAACACAGTTGTTCGAATTTATAAGGGTAATAATGGATGAACTTTTGATATTTTCAGGGTGCTGCAGAACTAGAAAAATTAAATGAATCTGGAGAACTGAGAAATATTTTACATAATTACCCAGTAAGTAGAACGTATACGAGTTATTTTCTTATTTTTGGGATTCTGAGAGTTCCTAGTAGACAGGTTTAAAGTAGGCTTAAAGGGTGACATGCTGCAAAATATGACCCTCACTTTGTATCCATGGAAACATCAAAACTGTGGCCTTATTCTTTAAAATCTTATCTTAGATACAATCCACATTTTATGAAATATACCAAGCAAATAAACGTTAAATTTTTGGGAAGGGAGGGATTGATTCTCCCAGATGAACAGGCCTAGGGTGGGACAAATATTTTATTGGATCTGTTGGATGATTTTCTTCTCCTCTGTTCTGAAATTAGAAAAAAATAACTTGCCCAATGGGCAAGAAGTATAGTACCTGTTAAGTACAGATTGAGTGTTTGAGAATAAGGGTCCAGATCTTTCTTCTGCCAAAAGTTTTCTGCCAAGGAGTTTTGTGTTTTTGATATTTTGATTTGATTTATATTTACAAATAAGCCTAGAAAGGTAAATACTAATTTATTTACAAAACAATTTTAAAAATTGTCTTGATCACTGATATTCAAGTTCACATTTCCGTTATATATTGGAATAATTTTTTTTTACTTTATCTTTGATCTGTATTAAGCATTGAATGCTCCAAAATCACCTTTTTGTTTTTGGTTGTGTGCACATACGTGAAAAAATAAATACCATTCAGATTAGCTTGGCTTGTTGATCTCAAGTTACTGCATTGTGGAGGGGTTTTTGACTGCATGATGAATGATACACTGAATTTAGCACAATCACCGTGACACATTGAAAATTTCACATCAGAGTAAATATTGTTTAAGATTATTTACTTGTAAAAAAGACAATCACTAACATTATAAAAGTCATGAAAAGGGATAATCTGCATAGAAAAAAACTTTTCAATTCATTCCGACTTGGTCTAGACCTAAGACAAACAAGATCTACTGGCTCCAGCTAAATTACATAGGTATTTCAACTATTAACAAAATTAAATACATACATTTTCAAAAATTCATTCTGGAATAATGTATAAAATACTCTGGACAAAAACAACCCTGTTATTGTGATGTTTTTTTTATATGGGGTACGTTTGACATATTAGCACCTTTCTATAATCAACAATCAATAACAAAATGGCCGATTCTCAGCATTGACTGAAAACCTCTTGTGAAAAATTCATTATTTTTTTGTCACTGTGTATATTGCAAACCCTTAACCTGACATTTTAAAGGTAAAAAACGGTACACACAAATATAAGATAACATTATACAAAGATTTGTCATGACAGTTTTTTTCACATTCCCATTTTTAACAAACACACCAAAAGAAATAAAAACAGCAAAGTTGTCAACATTTATTAATTGTGACATTGGGTGTTTTGGTAAGGTTAAGTCACCCAGGCTTGGTGAAAAAAACACACCTTGCCCACCAAACCATGCTTGGCTAGTAACAAATTTCTGTTGTTTATTATAAAAGTGCTCAATTTCAGTAGTCCAAATATGTGGTCTGATTAAGAAAAAGTAGACAACAGTCCTGGGACCTGTTTCACCAAATTTTAACAAAGATATAATCAAGATTTTAAGAAATACAGTATAAACCTGATTAGTTAATGAAAACTCAATTTTAGTGATTGACCAATCTGACCATTGAAACACTAAAATCATCCGAAGTTAAGTTTTCGTGAAACAGGCTCCAGGTCACTGACATTTATAAATATTTAGGTTAAAAGTAAACTGATTTTTAGGGTTAGAAAGTGAAATTATAGAAGTTTCTATTACATGATAAGATTTCAACTGATTATTGGATGTTTTGTTAGTTAAATAGAAACTATATTATATTTCAATATACAATATATCACAGCTTATATCATATCAAATAACTAGGTTATTGTTAAATAGATGAAATAGATATAAAATAAATAACTTGTCTAATCCTATTCTATCCAATTATTGTTTTTCTTACCTCAGTGAGTTGGAAATAACTAACACACCTAAGGTTAGAATTTCTGGATAGGGCAAGAGACAAGATAGTCTTTCCATGAGTCATGTATGAAGGTCAGAATTTGCCTCTAGTAATTTGGATGGGACCAAAAACCATAGACCTTGTGGCTAAGGGTTGTACATGTTAAAGGTCCTTTGAAATTTGCAAAAATGTCGCAAGTTTTCCTCATTGCAATTTAGATGGCCTTGCCCTACTTTATTAACCTAAAAGGAAGTAGAAAAGTAGGACATAAAAATCAATTGTTTGTTATGTTATTGTCTAATTTGCATAATATCATTAATCAAAAAACAGCGTTATTGAGAATCTATATTATATGACAACACTTGGTATACAGCATTGGTAGGGAATAGAATTATTTTCATACAAGCCCACAGTCTGATATTCTGATAATGTTCAATCAGAAGGTGACTTGCTCTACAAACACCCAGCCCCCTCACAGTAATCAATGCCCCCCTTAGGCCTGGTTCATACCCTAAACACCAGATACAACTCTTTAACTAGGCCTGTCAACTCAAGACTTTAAGGGAGTCTACATACATGTAGTTAGGTTTATTAATAAGGTATCTAAAATGTTTCAAAGAAAGCCAGCAGGATGAAAGAGTTTTGTGAAGCCAAACCATGAAAATCACTATTCACAATATTTTGTTATTTTCAATTTGAATATCACGTCGGCCTTAGAAAAGGAAGGTTTATAATAACAAGTTATATGATATGTATTATAAACATTATTATTGTGTACCATTATTATCTATTACAAGTTGATATCACACCTGCAGACAAAAACTAAGGGTTTCCATTTTATTGGTTGTGTATGTAATGAATATTACTTGACTTCAATGCAATCTCATCATTATGTGGTCAAGTTCTTCTGAAATTACTGAAACGACAGATATAGAATGGGAAATCAAAATGGAGAAATTTGAATATAAGTACACTATAATCTCATATTCAGACCAGAAAACAATTAGTGGTTCAACTCACTCCATCTGCTGCATTTTACCATGGACGCTTATTTCAGGAGGTTAAATTTTGAACCAGACTGAACCTGACTCAAACTAGGCTAATTGATTATTGGAGACACTTTATTAGAGGGTTCTGAATCTGTTGCCATGGACACATGACTTCATTAAAATTTATTTTTTGATATTTTCAGAAAGTGATAGTGACATCAAATTGTAGAAAATGTGGTGGCTATAGATTCATACCATGTGTTATCTGTCATGGAAGTAAAAAATCGGTCCACAGAAACCATTTTACTGAAGAATTTTGTGCCTTACGATGTATGCAGTGTGACGATAACGGCCTACAAAGATGTGACTTGTGTCAAGAACAACAGGAATAAATTTTGGAATTGATAAACAATATGGATGGCCAGGTATCATCCATAATCAAAATAAAAAGAGTGAAAGGCAACAATGTTGGACCAAATGATAGGTTTGGTTTGAGAGTTGAAAACGTGATAGATCTTGATTTCTGCTTACTAAGAATATGAATCATATTTTATTTGAGAATAAATGATACCATATAAAGGCATAAAGGAATTATTGATGCAGACATTTCCTCTAGTGGTTAAATAAAACTAAAGTACAAAGTGATAGTAACTGAGCCCCTTCTGCCTTGGATCAAGTCAACATGCTTAGGATTTTGGTATGGAAAATTTGAAAAATTGAACAATCTTTTATGTTACATGTTATATCTGGTTTTGTTAAAGAGAAATTACATTTTTTCTATTGAATTACTTTTTAATTTAGTAATTTATTTTTATTGAATTTTTGCATGTATTATGAAATGTTGACAAATGTGGTAAATTTCTTTCAAGTCATGCCTGCAGAAAAGAAAGACGTAAAACTCCATTCATTTCATTTTTAAGAAGTCATGCCACTTTAATTGTAAAAATTTACATGTTTAAGATGTTTATGTGAAGTTATGTAAAAGTATGTGATTTATATTTTCAACTATGTTGTGTTATGAAGAAATATGTGATGGTGATCAAGCTGTTGGTGATCGACTGTTGGTGATCGAGTTGTTGGTGATTGAGCTGTTGCTCTATCACAGTATAGTGCCAAGAATCATGTGAACTTTTATTGCCAGACTCCTGTTTTCTTAGGAGCATTCTTTTTTGTATTGAAAAATTGTAATGGGCCATGTTCCACAAAAAATCTTACATTTGATTTTGTCGTAACTATGGAACTTCCATGAAAAATTCAACATTTTTCGACAAATTCTCCTCATAAAAATTTTTGGTGGATAGGACCAAAATATCTGACTAAAATATATTTAAGACTTTTTGATCATTACATAGCGCAAATAAAAGTCTTTTTTGCCTTGAGTGAGTCAACTTTCTACATATCCAGTTAGCCTAGCGGTAAATGGGTACAAATACTCGCCATGAACAGAGGTTTGTCCTAGGATTAACTGGTAGAAATGATGATGTGAACCAAAGTTGTTTTCCTTGTAACATATCAATCTTTTTAATGCATATTCTAAATGTTTTATCTCCGTTTTTGTATCAGGTTATTACATTTGTCATCCATTACTGCACATCAGAGTCCAAAGTTCATATTGGGTCAAGAATTTTCCTTTGATTTCAAATAATCTTGCACTCTGTTGTTGAATATTCTAGAGTGCAAACTGCTTTTTTCAGTTCCTTAGAAAAATATGTTTACAAACGTTGCACATAGAAATTGGCACAAAACATCAATGAATAAAATGGTTTTGTTTGTGTTTGATTGACAAATTCTCGTGATTTTGTTGGTGCAAATGAATTTTTTGGACCATTTCTTTTGGTTTATAGATTCATTTCTAACAATGTTATCAAGACATATCAATTTAACATCTTTCCTTTTTCAAAATCATTTAGGCATAAAGATCCCTTTTTTTATGACTTATCAGTCATTGCATGGTTTTAAAATGATAATGCATCTCTGTTTGTGTATCTTCAGTTAATAAGATACATTTCAATATGTGTCATGCTAAAAGGATGATTACACACAAAAAATAAATAAAAGTACTTGAACATTAAATAATACAGTCTTAACTTTTAACCTTGAACACTTAGCAAAACTACAAGTGAACATTGGATTAGTCTGCAATCAGATAAGAAGAGTTTGGTATTGTCTTGCGTGATAATTTTTTTTATTGAATTACACATGAACTACAATTCAGATTATAATTCTGAAAAGCACTACAGGACGTTGAAATAAGTTTAATGCTAAGTTCAGCTGAGATTAGGTAACTACCATGCCTTTCATTCAAGATAGCCACAAATCAATGTCCTTAAGTGCAAAGTTGGTTGTTTAAGTATTAAATATGTTACAGTGATGTATTTGATAACTAGTCAGTTTGTTGATCATTATTTATGTTTTTATGCTGTATAGTCCAGAAGAGATATTTGTGCACATCCAGGATAAATCAAAACATAAACAATACACAGTCCATTTGGCTAGAATTGTTGGCATTTGAAACTTGGCCTCACCTACCAAAATTAAGATTTATCATGACATGCTTTTTTGTGAATTGTCCTTGAATGTTCACAAGTATTTTTCTGGACAATACAATTGAAATATTTTAAAGTTTTCTGTATTTTGAAGATAATTGGAGTTTTGTTCAAATATTTGATGTATTATGTTAAGAAATAAAGAGTATATTGATAACATAATGTATTTTATTAAATGTAAATATCAGATGTCATATTCTGAATCAAATTTCACTAATTTACTGTTATATAATTAAGTATATACAGTCATTAGTAAATAGAAGCGATAATTAATGTGAAAAGATCAGAGCCAAGAGGTTTAACCAAGGACTGGTTGGTAGAAACGATCAACCTTAACTGTTATCCTTGTAAAAATTAGGTATGTTAGATAATCTAGAAAGATCAATGCCAAAAGGTTTATCCAAGGACTGGTTGGTAGAAAGGATCAGCCTAAACTGGTATCCTTGAAAAAATTAGGTATGTTAAATAATCTAGAATGATCAATGCCAAGAGATTTATCCAAGGACTAGTTGGTAGATAGGATCTTCGTCATCCTAAGCTCTTATCCTTGTAAAAATTAAGTCAAGTTGCTTGAACAGAGAGCAATTTCTAGCCAAAAATAGAAACACTTTCTTTCAATATATATTGGGTGAAGTTTGTTGATGTCAAATGCTAAACCTTAGAACGTAATATCTAAAAATAATATGACAGTACATTAGACATTTCCTTTAGCGTGACCCTGAAATGTATAACAAACTGGGGGTGGCATGGGGTTGGGTCTTTATTTTATTCACTACACACTAGTAATCAATCAATACATCCATACATAAACAAACTGTTGTTTTGGTAAGTTTGTTTTGATGTCGAACAGAAACTAAACATGTATTTTTGACTACACCCAAATATATCCATCAATTTGGTCTGTGGATTGTTTTTATATAAGTGATGTAAACATAAGGGCAATCATGACTTTTACATGGAGAGTAGCCTAGATATCAACCACAATTTGGTTTTATTGATAGAAAAATCTGAGAGCAACACTGGATGTAGGTCTATTCTTATTTCATTTGTTAATTGAAATGTTATTTTAGATCTCTGAATACATTTCACTGAGCACAGTATAATTAAAGGGAAACTACTGCAGTGAAATGAAATAATACTTAATAATCGCAATTGATATCATCAGATATCTGAATGACACTTCTATTTATTAACAATATCTACTGATATCTGACATGACTTTTCTATCAACTGATATGCCATTACTCTTCTACATATCAACTGATATCTGACATGACTTTTCTACCTATCAACTGATATGACATGACTTTTCTACCTATCAACTGATATGACAGAACTTTTCTACCTATCAATTGATTCCTGACATAACTGTTTCACCTGACATAACTGTTTCACCTATTAACTGGTATCTGACATGACTGTTTCACCTATCAACTGATATCTGACATGACTATTCTACCTATCAACCGATGTCTGACATGACTTTTCTTCCTATCAACTGATATGACATGACTTTCCTACCTATCAACTGATTCCTGACATAACTGTTTCACCTTCTAACTGATATCTGACATGATTTTTCCACCTAGTAACTGATATTTGACATTACTTGAACCTATTGATTGATATCTGGCAAAGCTGTCTTGACTATCATCTGATATTTAAATTGACTGCTCCATCTATCCTCAGATATCTATCCTGACTACTCCTGAGTGATGGATATATTCTATAACATGTATTCCATTTGGTATTCTTATACAGAAGTATGCTGTTAAATTGGCTAATATAAGATTGAGTGATTTGATGAAAATACAAGACCTATGTTTGTTTATTATAAAGTTTATTGGATTTACATGTGTATAGAAGGCAACAATTTTAACAATAATATAATAATGATATGGAGGGGTGACAGATTAAAAGCACAAATTAAAACATAATAATTCAAACAGCAACAAGGGGTTAGTATTACAATATATACATACAATAATATATACATACAATAACATTAATCCAGCCGTTAATTTGTCTTGTGTCTAATAACTCTTAGTAATGAGATTGGTTAATATTACAACACCCAATTACAGAATATCTATAAAATTGAAGTTTGACAACCACATCTCTGATTTGGGTCCAATTTACTTTTTGGCAAAAAATATGTTTGTTTTCACTATAG
The DNA here is from genome assembly GCA_030562195.1 of Nipponacmea schrenckii. Classification (NCBI taxonomy): domain Eukaryota; kingdom Metazoa; phylum Mollusca; class Gastropoda; family Lottiidae; genus Nipponacmea; species Nipponacmea schrenckii. The sequence goes on from CM060202.1 coordinate 6,460,847, forward strand.
TATAGTGGTGTATTTAACTTTAAAATTGCCTCAAGTCAAGTTATGGGAGTAAAATTTAAATTTTAATAACCTCTTCTAACAAAATATACATGGAATACTTAATGCCACTATAGACAGAGAGTTCTTGTATCTAATCTCTATATAAAAATTTCTATGGCTTAAAACTGTATCAATGTTTTTCACAGTAACTTCTAAAGTAGCATGAACCTTTAATTATGCACTTCCAAAAAAAAAAATATTCTTCTAAAGTCTTCCTTGAGTGGCATTTAGTAATTGGAGAATATATATCAGGACACAATTATATAGATAACAATTACTTTATTAAATAACTTGCGACATTTTAAAGAGGTTACTCCCGTCTTTATTAAATAATGAATTATCATATATATACATGTATCCATATAATTGTTTTCTGATATATCTTCATATAGAAATTTTTAGTTAAAGACTTTAAAAAAACAGTTTCAGAACTCATGATCGAAATAAGCAATATATTTTTAGTATATTTGCTAATAATTTCAATACCCTTTATATGATATATACCATTACTGTTCATAAGATAAACAATTTTTACAAAGCATACAACTCTTTTCCATTTTGCATCACTGACTGGCATTTAGCAGACTTAATGAATCAACTATACAGACTAATAATAATGATAAATATTTAATATTGCAGTAAGCCACTATAATATAAACTATATAGTATATGAAGAAATTATAATAATAAACTTAATGAATATTGCAGCATTAACTGAAGTTTTGCCATCTAAATGTTTATCACTTTCTTTTACATCATTAGCATTTGGTTTCAATTTACATCCTTTGTTTTATTTTTATGATTTTAACAATATTTTGTTTCATTTTACATGATTTAGTTTTATGTGATTTTCACATTGTTCTTTGATACTATAGACAAATGTAGAAACTTGAGTTACGATCTTGATCAAAAATGTTTTCATTGCCACTGTTGACTTAAATTCAACACCTAAAAAATTTATAGCATAAATAATCGACCTGCCCATGAATTTTCAAAACAATCTTAGCACTAGGACTTCCTAGGGTCTTTTATTTTTAAGAGCTACAAAATCAAATTTATTAGAAACCACAATGCAAACATTTTATCAAAAGTGACAAACTAGGCATTGATCACAATATAGAGAAATGTACACATTGTGTATACACAAGAAATACATACAAATTGCAGAAATATACACAGCCTAATTTAAATATATACACAATTATACACATAAAAATAGAGAATTTAAATAAAAATAAAGAAAAACGAAACTCTAATTTTCAAGTTAAACACAATACTACTTGGAAGTAAAATACTGAAAGCCAAAGGTGAACAACAACTAAAAAAATATAACCTAAAAGAAAAATTTATAACATCATATATTTGAGAATGAATTTTAGTAATCAGTATGTTATAATATAATGATATCAATAATAACTGATGATTATATATTCATATTGTCTTAACATGTATTAGATATAGTTATATTGCAGCAAAGCATAATTTATATGAACACAAAAATAATTGCTTAAAATCAATGAATGTTTAAAGACATGCCATTGAATAGTAAACTTTGAACTTGGGTACCATTATATATATGAAAGTAACTATAGAATACATCTTGATCACAGAGCCTTTCAAATTTGCTGACTGTCTTGGTTTTATCAAGTCAAACTATATTAGTAGTAATTCTACAGTAGAAACAATCCATGCCCTTGTGGTTTAAGCCAGTTATTCCTATTTCAATTCTCATCAAAATATGATGAACAAATACAATGAATCAGCTAATGCCATAGCCATCTTGAAATTTTCTTATCAATGTGTGTATATATATCAAATTCTTTATGCAAGTCTGTAAGCTATTTCACCATTGCAAAACTTTGAGCAAAAGATATTTCAAAATCATCACATTCATCACGAATTTAAATTTTCATTGAAGTGGTCTGAGATAATTCAGCCATGTTAAAGTCAGAAAGCCAAGTTTCAAAGCATGGAAATGAAAAATTGCAACCAAAATTACAACATATGCATACAGCAATTGACATAAAAATATTAAAAATATAATTATCCAAAGAAAAATAAATAGTAATGTTTGAGAAAAAGGTCCCTTAATTGAGAGATCTAGCCTCTGGAATTTATATACTGTTGAGCAAATTTAAATGAATATTCATATATTTAAATCAATTACTTAATTTAAATAAATTATAATCATATGTTGTTTTGCTCAATAAGTTAATCTTATACATTGTTTAACTGTACATTAAGCAATAATACATTAATATAAGAACAATTAATTCCAAGTAAAGAAATTAAGAAGGACTCTTAGCCTTTCTTAGATATTTATACAAATTTAGGAAGGTATAAGAGCTTCATATTCAATAACTCTGACAGTAAAGACTGATTTTTTCTTAGATATTTATACAAAATTTAGAAAGGTATATGAGCTTCATATTCAATAATAACAGTAAAGACTGATTTTTCTTACTTTTGTATGAAAAGCCCTTTGAATGCATCCGAAAATAAAACCTAAGTATTCCCTTCTTCATTAAAACAATATTTGGTGAAATACTCAAGAAAATACCATATCATAGAATAAAATAGGAAGACCGCACAATATTGTGTTTTTGACCAGTAAACATAATGCTATCATTCAAATATTTTTTTTGCAAACATTTTTACTGTTTAAAATGTGCAAATTATATTTGACTTGAATAAAAATTTCATGTAAATTTTTCTAAAATCTTTTTTTTAGAATTTTTAAAAAATTTAGTAAAAATGTACAAGCCTTTGCATGTTTGTCATACGGAATTAATTTTTTTATATTTAAAAAACAAAATTTATGAATGTGTTAATTATATTTTACAAGAAACATCTGAATAAGTTTTAAACAATAAACATGAGCAGTCAATTCGACTTTTAGGTCTTCACATTATCCACAATATAAGTCTCATATTATAGTACCTAAAATCACCAGATTGGTCTTGTTTACGTTTGAAATTATTCCCAGATGAGCACAATATCTTGGTCTTATTAAATAATTATTATCAAAATATATTGATACAAGTATAGTATATATAATTTATTATTAACAGCTTCAAACCATAACACCTGATACCACTAACTGACTTCAAATTTCTGGAAGTTTTTCACCATATCTAAAACCTTAGACTTTCTATTATTGGCATCAGGCCATTTGTCTGTGGGTGATTCTGTATTTGTTGAGCTTGAATTCTGGAAATATAAAATAGAAATTTCAGGTTATCTCCCTTGTATTATCAATAGTGCTAAAAGAGAAGAAAATATACCGGCCTAATTTGAAATGAAATAAATTTGATGGATAAATTTGATAAATTTTAAAAAGAATTTCTCTGGAAGTATGGACAACCATGGCATAAATTTTTACATAATATTGTCCACAAATATAGGTATCAGTTTGAAAAGATTTGACAAGAATAAGATTCATAAATTTAAAATATACTTATATAAAGAATTAGAGTCACAGAATTAAACAATCTATTGCTGAAGAACAAGGGTTATGGATCTACACTATTCATTTGCGAAAAATTGCAAATTGAAATGTAAATATTTACTTACACTGCTTTCCACTTTCTTTTCTGTTTTAGGTAAAGGGGATGAGTTTTCTATCAACTCAATTTTTATTTCTCCAGTATCAGCTTTCTTTGTGGGAATATTTCTTCTCCATGCAGGAACATCAGATGCTGTTGATGTGGCAATTTTAGGTTGTGATTCTTTTAGTGGTGATGTTGCTTTAGCTGGTACAGACTTGGACAGATTTAGTACTGGTTTAGATGTCGAGGAAGAACTTTCAACAGATTTGAAGGAACTAGGAGTTTTTACAGAAGATACAGGACCAGTGAAGCGTGACGATGGAGTTGTTGTTGAAAGTGGTTTTGATATTACTGGAGTGGTTGCAGGTTTTGCTGCTGTTGATGTGGTTGTGGCTATTGGTTTAGTAACTATGTGAGAAGAAGTTATTGGTTTGTTCACAGCAGTTGGAGTTACATCTGGCTTAGTTACAGCATGAGTGGTATTTGGTTTGCTGACTGGTGATGGCTTGGTTATTATAACTGTTGGTTTGGAGATAGGTGTAGGTTTGACTACTACAGATGGCTTGGTTAGTGCAGGTGTTTTTGAGTCTGTAGTAGGGGTTGTAACAGTACTTTTCTCTGTCTTAGAACTGTCACCTCCTGAACTTTTTAAACTATTGATTCTGCTAGCTATGGAATTGCCTGCCACAGGAGTTGTAGGACTATCTGATTTGACAGGTTCTGATTTTGCTGGTTGCACTGAGATAGTCATTGGTCTATTACCACCAATGGAAGACTTGCGTTCTGGAATTTGTGATGTAGGTGTTTTAGTTGATTCAGCAGGTTTTTCTATAGGTTTGACATCTGTTGGTGATTTACCTGCTACTGCTGAAGGTTTATTTTCACCAACAGACTTCTTCCTCATGACTACTTTCTCTTCTTTATTATCAACAACAATTGTTTTAATCTCTTCAGTTGGTGATTTTTCTTTTTCTGGAAATTTTTTCTTCTCTTCTGTAGGAGATGGGGATTTCTCCTCCTTTTCCAATGCTTTCTTCTTTTTAAGATTAGCTAACCAATCTGGTTGACCAGAACTACTAGCTTTAGTTGGTTCCACCCATGACAACCGCTTACTTTCATTTTGCTTATTTGTTGGCGTCAAAGGTAACACTACAGATTGTCTTTTAGTAACCTTTGGAGCAACATCCGGCTCTACACGTTGAGAGTTAGCTCTCTGTACAGACACTACAGGTTGATCCTCTTTCAGTATCTCTGCAGCAACTGGAAGAGTTTTGCTACGATTTTGTCTCTTTAGTTTGTAGTCCTCTTTAGGAGAGGAAGTTACAGAGTCTGTATCATCTGTTGCTCGCAAATTGATACCACCTTTCTTTGGTTCATCAATTGTTGTTGTGTTGTTAGGCTTTTTCAAATTGGAGGACTCATCTGAGTTCCGGTTGTCTTTTGTTTCACTGCCTTCAACACTATTGTCTTTAGTTTCACTCGTATCTCTAGAACCGTTTTCCACATTCACTGATTCACTTTTGGGCTTTTTTAATTTGCTGAACACATTAGATAGTTCACTGTTACCAGCACTACTGATAGAGTCCTCATTTTTATTGGAAGATGATACAACTGAGCTCTTGTGGTCAAATTGTGAGCTATTGGCTTCTACCTTAGAGTCAATGTCTATTTGTGAGCTAGATTTTGGGATAACAGCAGGTTTAGTAACACTATCAGATGGTAAACTATGTTTAGTAACTGCTGTTTTAGGTGTTACAGCTATTTTAGAAACAGTTTCTGTTTTAGGTGTAGTAGCTGATTTACTTACTCCCTCTGATTTAGGTGTTATAGCTGGTTTAACACCATCTGTTTTAGGCGTTAAAGCTGGTTTAGTAACACTTTCTGCCTTAGGTGTTATAGCTGGTTTAGTAACACTTTCTGCTTGTGAACTAGGTTTAGGAGTAACAGTGGGTTTAGTTAAAGGAGTAGGTGCAGTAATTCCTTTACTTGGTGCAGCTTTAGATGAAGATATTTCTGGTGGCTTCACTTCCTTTGTGGCATCTGGAAAAATAACGAAAAAATTGAAAAATAATCAATTCCTAGTGGACTATACCATTTTACAGATGAATTGTTGTCATTAAGTTCCAAAAATCCTGTTCTGACATTTAGTCTTTGCAAAAAGCTTGTCATTTTTCAGGAATCATTTGGTATTAAAGTGTATTCAATAAGAAGCTGAATGACTTTTTCTAACCGACATCTCAAAGATATCAGCTCATAACAAATTGAACCATAATAATATAATCTAAATCAGGGACAATATAGCTTAAACTAATGTTACATACCTTCAAATTTAACATCTGGTTTCGTTGGTGATTCTTCTTTAACATCAGGTAATGGAGTGGTTGATCTTTCCTAAAAAACATAGAATGCCAATAATTATTTAGACAATTTCATTGAAATCTTGTCACTGTGATACCACAAGAAAACTTTCAGACCACAAAACTGAATCAATTACAAAAGGTAAAGACTCTCATATGAGGTTTCTTAATTGTGAATCTTGATCAAGCAATATGATAATGGTAAAGAAATTATTTAAGTATTAAGAATTAATGGCTAAAAACTCTATGTTGCTTATCACTATTGTATTTTTGATAATAATTCCTGTATGTGAATTAAAATATTGCTGAATATTAAAGAGAAAAAGTATAACCATAACTTCCTTAAGTGGTATTTAGTAATTGGTAGATACAATAACTGGGCACAATTTTATGGAAAACTATTATTTCTTAAATAACTTGCGACGTTTCAACGATGATACTCTTTATCAAGCAATTGATCAACTTAGTTTAAGAGGGACTGCTTGACCGAAATTGGAATTATGTAAATGATGTCCACCTACACATAAACAATAAGTTGTATCTACCAGTGATAACATCAGCATCGGTATGAAGTGGACAGCAAAAGATGAGAATTTGTCAAATAAGCTTTACTAATAAACATATCCTACCTCCTTATGTTTCTTTCTAGATTGTCCTCTAGATCTGCGTAAAGGTTTCACTAATAATCTATCCTTTGATAACTTATTATCTAAAACTTGTGTACTCTGTACAGATGACAAATCAATCATAGCTTTTTCTTCTGAAATAATACAATAGCCAATTCGGTTTGTATCAATATCATATGTTATTTTCTGCATCTTATATATCCAAACCAACTGACTCTGAGCTGAATGTTTGAATAAACAAATTTTATCAGGGACATAAATCAAAATATCATGTTCATTTATCCGTGACTGATGATTATTGATAACATTTATAAATGTTTTTGTGTCTACAATCTTCATGCTTTGTTAGTAAATTAACACATATATTTACTGTTATTTTATAAAGTAATTGAGATATCAGTTTTTAATATAGTTAGGGATGGTACTATAAACCAACAACTTTTGAATTTCTTTGGAAACAATGGGTGTGAGGACAATTTTTTACTGTACGTCCCTCAGACCTTGTGGGGTTCTATAGCATAGCGGTTGGAGCGTTGGTTCTTTACGTCATTGTCATCTGCTTGGATAAGTCATCTTCACTCGTAATTCCAAGGACCAACTGGTAGAAAGGATCCCTATCATGGCGGATTGTGAACCTAAGTTGTTATCCTAGTAATTATAGTTGTTTCTTTCTTTCTCTCTATGACTTTACCAAATTGGTGTAGAAAAGAAAATTCAACTTTTGAAAGGCTACATCAGACAACTGTACAATACAGTAATCCAATACTTGAAAATATCATAACCTACTCTAGAGACCTGATACATAACAGATCATATAACAATATTTATATTTATTAAAAGTGCAACTATTAATAGTAGGAATGAAATATCAAATACTTAATAAGAGCCAAGACCTCCATTTGATGTCATATTGGCCCTGGATATTTCATAGTATTTCCTTGAAGTAAAACTGATAGTGGGTTTGATGAATCTGGATTACTGCCAAGTAATGTTAGTTTAATCTAGATTAAGACAATCAAACAATATTGTGTTGTGTCCATTGAAAACAAGGCATAGTTGCACTTTAATATTATTATTTCAAGTATCTGTCAACAATATCATGTCATACCATATCCACCTGGCAAGCAGATTTTGACACAATCGCAAGTGTGTAACCTTGGATCTCCAAATAGCAATAACACATTGATTTTGAGGGTTTTGTGTTGTGTCAAAATGTATCAAGTACGTGCAAATTACTTATTCAATATATTCTATTATTGCAACAACGTTTTCACACATGACTGATGACAGTTCAAGACAGGTCAAACTTAGGTGTGTATGGAATTTGACCCACCCACAAAATAGTCCAAATCATACTAGATTATTTTGCTTGAATTTTGACATCCTTACATGATTATGAAAAGAAGCAGATGAGGGGATCACAGATAGAGTATTTAGGGGCAAAACATTGCTTGATAATTCCATTTTATTTGTACATGGCTGTTTCCTTTAGGAAAAGGTTTTTAAGGGTTTAGCCACACCACAAATAACATGTTTGCTCTTAGCAACAGAGAACTGTGTAGCCTGTTCCCTGATCAGATTATTAACTATAGATGTCCACAATATATGATATAAGATGAGGTTAGTCATTGAAATATAACTGGCCAATATTATTGCTGAATTCAATTTTTTCAGAATGTTAACAGGTGAACATATTGTTAATAGAAATAGTTACCTTTCGTTGGTGATGATTGTTTCTTTGGTCTTTGAACAGATGCTACTGAACTTCTCCATTCTCTATTGAATGTATCTTCCTAAAATAACAACAAACTCTTTTATTAGTGATAGTGACTTCAAGCCTTCTGATCTCTAACTCGTAAAGTCATGTCAATTTTTACTTCAGTTCCTTTTCATTCCTTTTATGGACATGGTTCCAGACAGAATATGTCTAGGGTTCAATTCCGGCAAAGGTTGAGATGAACTTTTGGATTTTTCATACCGCGGTTCCTATTCTCAGTGATGCAGGTCAGAGGGACTGACATGGAAAAAGCATCTACTCGTTTGGATGGGATAATAAACCGAGGCCTCGTGTGCTACAGGCTGTGCACGTTAAAAATCCCTCGGCAGTAGTCGTCAAATTTTCCTTTATTGCACACTACATGGTTTTATCTATCTTCATTAGTTCAAATGGAGCAAAAGAAAAGGATGTAAAACTCCTTTTATTTCATTTACATTTGTCCATTCACTACTGGCCATCACAGCCAGCAAATAGGTTGATCTAAATGAATACTTGAGTTGTCTAAGTGAGTGTTTACTCTATTCTGATCAAATCTATTAAAAGCTGACATTAAAGCTAGTAATAAGATAGATTGAAAACAAACTTACTTCATCTGAGGCATCTTCACTAATTAAATCACTTTCTCGACTCATTGATTTCCCAGACATTGGTAGTGGCTATACAATAAAAACATTTTTATATTAAATTATATAATACTAAATGTGTTGGAAAAATTGAGGAAAAGTCCAAGGGATTACAGATTTCATAAGCTGCACAGTTTATGTTGAAAGTGATACACACATAAAATAGTTGTGGTTTTCAAATTTCAAAATATGTTACACCCTATGATTCAAATATGCACAAAACCTTGGTATTTTATAATTAATCTGTTGTTTATCATTTAAGACATTTTGATACAATTGAAGATGACTTAGGTCAGTTATATCTGGGAGGGAGCTCATTTTGGTCACTCAAAGAACTGCCAATATAAACCACATTTCTACTGAGAATTGTGAAGAAAAGCCAGCTTTATTGCTGAACACACTGTGTTTCCACGAAGTTTATCTGGTTCCTGAACCACTTCGATCTCAATTTAAAGAGTTGTACATTATTGACAAGACTACCAATGTTGATCGTTCGATTGTAAAACAAGTATATCTATTGCTGAACGAGAAAAGGTTGGCTTTTAGTGTTTCCATTGTTTTAAAAAGCCGGCTTTAAAGCAAGCTTTCATTTGACCCTGATAAATTGCCAAACGCAAAAAGGGAGATTTGGCAATTTAACAAGTGGAAACATAGAAAAGCTGGCTTAAACTCAGCTTTTTTGCCAAGTGTAAAACGTGGTTATAACTTCTAATTATAGACAGAAAAATTAGCAACACTACAAATAATACAGAATGGTACAAAATCGTACCTTAAGACCTCCACCCATTATAATATCAGCAGTAGTTGTTGTTGGGGTGGGGCTGTGAGGTAGACCATCATCAGCATCATCATCAGAATACACTGAAAGACGCCCTTTTAATTTTGCATTAAGTTCAGCCTGGAATATAAAAACAATATTAATAAAATTATTTACATTTTACACAAATATTTCAGTTTCTTAACCATCTGTCCTTCCCCCCCCCCCAAAAATATGTAATTCAACCAACTCAAAATAAGCAATAAATCTTTATTTATGGTACCATCCCATATTGTATCTTGAATAAAATTGCTGCCTTCAACAAAACATTATTAAAACAATTAAATTTACAGGTTCTCCATACTAAACTACCATAAACTAGATGTGCTTAACTGACAATTCATCTAAGACTGACATCAAATCAAAAATGCTCAAGAAGTAAACAGACATTCTTATAACCAATCCAGTATTGAAGATTACAACCCCATAAAAAAACACTTTAAAGAATGAGCATATTCTAGATCGAGTTTGACCAAAATCCATTTCAGATTTTTGTGTGCAAATGAAGCAGAAATCACAACCTGTTAAATCAAAACTGACAATAAGTCAATACTCCATTTTCAACTTAAACAAGTGAAAGGTTGGTTTAAAACCAAAACCACCAATAAATTTGAGTGGCCTAAGGGAAGTTAGAGAATCCTCTGGTAACACTATACTTTACTGCTGTTATTTCCTGGATAGAATTATAGTGCCTCCGAAATAGCCGTATTAACAGCTGCTATTTCCTGTTACAGAAATTCAATATTATGGATCAAACTATATTATTGACAATGTGGGATACTGTTTTATCTTTGGGGATTCCATTAATCCTGTAATTTCAAGCGTTTCCCTCCCAGATAAATCTGACCCAAGTCATCTTCCATCAACTGTCTCATGGATGATGTATGGGAATGAAAATTCGGATAGTGTTGATAATTTCAGAAATGGATTAAGATATTTCTAAGCAAACAATTTACTGTTTGTGGTTAAAGTATTTATCAAAGCCTTGATATTATGTATAGGTTGAAATAAAATTTCGGATTTTTCAGTCCAGTTTCCCCTTGTCAGTGATGCAGGTCGGAGGAACTGACATGGAAAAAGCGTCTATTTGTTGGGATGGGACAATAAACCGAGGCCATGTGTGATACAGGCTGTGCACATTAAAGATACCTCGACAGATGGAAATCGCAAAAAAAGAAGACAAATGCTGCTGTCCTGTGAAAATTTCCCTCATTGCAGACTGCATGGCGTTGTCCGTCTTCATTAGCCCATAAGGTGCAGAAGAGATGGACATAAAACTCCATTTATTTCATTTCATTTTCAAAATGTTATCATTAAGGGCCCTAAAGATGCACATCATGACACAAAATACAATGCTCAATTTAGTCTTCTTTCAATAGTTATACTATAATAACACTACATGTAAGATTGTATAATTTCCTGTACCATTCATGCAAACTCTACTTAATTCATACAATAATTACATGGTCTTAAAGAAATTTCAAGCACTATATAACTGCGTTTCCACTTGGAATTGTGAAGTAAAGCTAGCTTTAAAGCCAGCTTTATTGCCGAACACGCTGTGTTTCTACTTAGTTTATCTGGTTCCCGAACCACTTTAGTTTCGATAAAAAAAGTGGCACATTCTTGACAGGTTGCGATGTACAAGACTACCGATGTCGCCTGTGGGGCCGTTAAACTAGTACTTCTCGATTGCCGAACAAAAAAAAAACGGCTTTAAAGCTAGCTTTCATTTGGCCCCCGATAAATTGCTGAACGCAAAAAGGGAGGTTTTCGGTTCCCGAACCATAATGGTTTGGCAATTTAACAAGTGGAAACACAGAAAAGCTAGCTGAAAGCCGGCTTTTTGGCCAAGTGGAAATATGGTTTATGACTCATAGATCAATTACTGTTTTAATAGGAAATCTGAAAAATCCTAATTTAGTACCATATTTATATTTAAAATATAGAATCACACAAGATGTATCCAATTGTAGAAATTTTCCATGTAACACATATCTACATATACAAATACATGTATCATCAGTATTTAAGTATATACAGCAAGATAATAGTTTATATATTATTCATAATACTGCACATTATAGATATTAATTCTCATATTCACACTGACAGACAGTAGATAACACCCTGTTATATTATACAGAAGGGAATTACACTGGAAAACTATTTCTAATTATTCTATACACCACTACAGACATTAGTATAGGAAATTCAATATTAAAAAACTTCCGATATACCATGCTATATTCTGTCCAAAATACATTAACTTGTCACTGAACTAAATGAAAAATGTTTTCAAAAAGTGAAAGTAAATCTGTTTTTATGGTAACAATAAAATCAAACTTGTTTGTTTAAGGTTTTATTAGCATATGTTTCATTAATTACAAGATTAAAGTTTATCTGTTAAAAAGTGTTCATGCGTTTATGATTCATCAAAATGGATTCTAATTTTAATTTGCAAAAGATTTCTCCATTATTCCATTCTGATTTTAAATACTGGTCTAATAATCCAAACTTCTTTGAAAAATGATAGTTGATCAGGATTGATGTATGATGGAATTTTTTTCAAGATGTTGCAAAAGCCATTAATAACCAAGTCCATAAATCTGTTTAAAATCTAATTGAATTTTCAAACTGTATTGGGTCTATCCTGGATCATTCAAGAAATGACCTTGTCAGGCATCAGAGCATGTAAACAGTCAACAACATGGGTGTACCAATATATCATTTACAATGTCACAGAGAATTCAACTCAGTCTTGTCATGTAGAATACATATTTCTAAAACTGTTTTGGCTTATTTCCAGCTCAGGAAAAGTGCATAGAATTCAATACATGTGTCAGAGAATTCAAATATGTTCTGTGAATTAAAAAAAAATCTGCTAAAAATACAACATTTATTGTCTGGTAATTATGTCTATGTTATCTAAATCCGTACTAGCAAGACAATTCCATCAATCAAAAATCACATCCAAAGAATGGCAAAATTGGTATTATAAGTTGTATAGTAGTTGACTTCTACAAAGATATGTACTATCAAGTGTTTCGAAAAGAGTGGGCATGTGCTGTTCAGCTTACAAATCCAAAAATCACTACTGCTAGTCTCAGAATGACTTCGCATTAAAATGGGTACCAGTACATAAAAAATTCTGATCTTCAGTCTAATGTTTTTATGTTAACTTTTTCAAGGAAAGTATACAACCATTCTGAGACTTTTACATCTACAACCATGTTTACTTCACATAAACAATCAGAAAAAATAGGATTTGCCAAAATAAGTAACAATAAACTAGACAGACCTAAACAGCAAATCATACGTTATTTCATAAAACTGCATTAAAATTCTTTACTACAAAGAACAGTTAGGCTGACATACTTTTAAAATCAATAACATAGACTTAATACATACTTGGTATGTGGAATTCATTGCTCATATATATACACTTTACAACCAACTGATATAATCCTTCTAAATCTGAATGAACATTAGGATTGTCTTTAACAATGGTCATACTCAATGCAATTACACATGTCACACCAAACTTGTGATGAGCACGTACATAAACAAGTGGTAAATTGCATAACACAAGTATTCCATGTATGGTACATAATATGTCAACAAGCCAAGGAAAGAAAAAGGCAATACTATTAAAGTCTAATCTAGCTTGTGTTGTCATAAAATCAATAAGTACAATATGTTTCACTGAAATAGATTGAAACTATTGAGCCAAATGTTGGATAGCTTACATCACAAAAGGGACGCTTGAAAAAGGTATACGTACAAGTCTCTAAGTGTTTGTTATTTAAAAACATATTGCCCTTTGATAAACCCCTTTTTTATTGTTACTTGTATGACAATCTATTTCTATCATGAAACATAAGCAATAAATACAAAAAGACAATCTTGTCTAAATAGGATTACTGGTACAATTTTGTTTGTCATTTAAAAATTTTCCTACAACTATTCCATTCTACTGGAGTATCAAATCGTATTGAGGAATAGCAACATTTTAAAAAATTCAAGATTCTTTCAACAGATTGTTTGTGCAAATTCCGGTGTTGTCTTTGATAAATTATAAAAGAATTGAGGAATAGCAACATTTTAAAAAATTCAAGATTCTTTCAACAGATTGTTTGTGCCAATTCCGGTGTTGTCTTTGATAAATTATAAAAGTACTGACCTGAAGGGAAGACTGGTGAATATTTTCTTCTGAAACTGCTATTTTTTTCAAGGATTCTGGGTTTGTTTCCTTTAGTTCTGGATTAAAAACACTGTCCTCAGATAAACTGTGAGCACCATGTAATGTCCGTGTGTTTGAAAACCTGAAATATAGTAGAATGATCTATATAAGATACAGGCTTATATCATTCTAATTAAAGAATCAATAATACTTGACCATTATATATCCTATCTATATCTAATACTTAATATCAGTACTAATTAACACTAACAAGAACAATACATCAGTGTATTGATACCAATATAAAAACAAACCAAAAAAAAACCAAAGAAAATCCTACATTTTATGTTCAGTTCTGACATTTCTAAAACAAAACTCTGAGTTATTATTTTCAGATCTGATATTTCTAAAACTAAACTCAGCTGAGTTATTATTTTCAGATCTGATATTTCCTTAACTAAATTCTGAGTTATTATTTTCAGATCTGATATTTCCTAACTAAATTCTGAGTTATTATTTTCAGATCTGATATTTCCTTAACTAAATTCTGAGTTATTATTTTCAGATCTGATATTTCCTTAACTAAATTCTGAGTTATTATTTTCAGATCTGATATATCCTGAACTAAATTCTGAAGTATTATTTTCAGATCTGAAACTTCTAAAACTAAACCTAGAGTAATCCATATCACTTAAATCCAAAGTTACATTTCACTGGTGAACCGAACTAATGACTCTATATATACATATTAAGCTTATATATGTGTTAGTCATGCAGAAATATGACTATTAATAATTGGTATCATAATACTTCTGTAATATGCTTCCTGATATTGACCAACCCTTTTCTATAAATCTAGTAAGAACCTATGTATTTACTACTGACAACAAAAGAGTAATAATATTCTCTAAAGATCTTGATGGCAACCTTGCAAAAATAATTTTTGAAGTGTGCAATGAGGGAAATTTTGCCAGGACAGTGACATTAGCCTACTCTTTTTGTCCAACTGTCGAGAGGTTCATAGCCTGTAGCACATCAGTTTATTGGCCAATCTGAACAACTAGAGGCTATTTTCATGTCAGTCCCTCCAACCTGCATCACTGACAAGGGGAAACTTAGCTGAAACATCCAAAAGATCATCTCGATCTGTACAAGGATTGAATCCTGAACCTTTCTAGGAAATTAAATCCAATCAAATCACTAATTAAAAATGTTCTGTTCTAATTTCCACAGCTACAACACAAAGTGTAGTGGGCTAAGTTTAATACAGCTTAATAAGACAATGTCAAACTGATATTTAGGATATGTATTGTACAAATTGCGCAATTCTTATACAAAGTCTATTTAAGATCCTTTAAAATCACTCCTACAATATTTTTGAAAAGGTGCACAATGTTAAAATATTGTTTATAAGAAATACAGAAGTAGGAAGATTACAATAAAAACTAGAATTGCTTACAATTATGAACGTATTTCGAGAGCCTTAAAATATTATGTAGGCTAAATTTGCAATTACCTACATCTAGACAATATATTGAATATCATTTGACCTAGTTTTCAAAGTCATAAAATAATTAGGTCACACCTTCCGTAACGGTTAATGATGGCGAAAATATGAAAATTATCAATTTTTGCTGTATTTAAGTACACTTATCTCTATGAATTTTTTAAGTAAGCCAAATTAAAAAATATCTACTCGTAGACAATATATTGAATATTATTTGACCTAATTTTCAAGGTCATAGATTAAGTGGGTCACACCTTCCGTACCCGTTAAAGTGACCTAATTTTGAAAAAATCGAAATTCAAATAATTCGAAACAAAAAACGAAATTTGAAAATCGGTCTCCAAGAAAAGGTAGATAATGATCCATTGCATCTATGTGCTAAATTTCATCAAAATCGGTCTATCAGTAGTGTCTGAATTTCGGATTTAAGAATTGTAACGAAAATTCAAAATGGCGGCCGATATGGCAGCTTGACCTAATTATTTAGGTCAAATCAATTACTATTGACAAGTTATTTATAAAACAGTTTTCACTTTTCACCTAGCAGTTATAGACCGGAAGTTACGTAATTACGTCATTTGAGGCTAAACCGGAAATGGAATTTTTTTTTTCACATTTTTTCAAAAATTATAAACATATCGCCTATCAACTGGTAAAGTTTCAAAATTTTACCATTTATATTAAAGGAGAAATCACGGTCTGAAATTTTTGCCGATGACCCTTGAATATTGAATTGCAAATCGTGGATAAAATATTTAACCTAATTGCATAAAACCTATAATTGTTAGTTGACAAATACATTGAAGTTTTCAAATCTGAAAATCCGGTCAAAATCGAACTGAAAATAAACTTGCTAAAGCCAAAAAACCTGAACTTCCGGTTCTCACTTCCTGTCAGAGATAGAACTTCCGGTTTTGTTTTATTTGATAATAGAAATCATTCTAAGATCAACTGTAGATTTAGAATTTCTGCACCTTTTACCAGTTTGTCTGCAAACTCATCCAAGAATTACAAAAAAAAAAAAAAAAAAAAAAAAAAAAAAATAATCCGAACGATTACAATACGTTTTCGACAAAGTCGAAATACGTAACTAAAATATACTTCTTAATACTCTACAATAAAAACATTTCCAAACACATACAGGTAATGTTAAAGCACATCCAAATATCTTAGTTGTGAATGTCACAATAGTACAATATCAGTATAATTAATAATTAGTTACTAATTAATATAATATTGATTAACATCAGGTGGAGAAGCCTTATTAATGATAAAACCTAAATCATATATTCTAGTTAATTATATATATTGGATTGGACAATATTTCATCATATCTCCCACAGGTAGTCAATAAATACTCGATATCAACTATATTGCATTCATCTATAATCATTTGTGCATGTAATTATTTTGATTTTTTTATGTATAAGAATTATCTACAAAAGTAAAATTGTTTAATGTTCAACATATACAGTGGACAATGGTGGAAAGTAACAATGTTCTACATATGAGGGAAATCAGTATACTCTTTTTTCATGTGCAACATTATATAGCTTTATGTGTTTTTGAAATAGGGTACTTATAACATGCAAAACAGACAGTCATGTACATTGGCCTTTTATCATAACAAACAAGGATGTCAACTGTACATTGCTGTTCTTGATCAAGCAAGGATGTCAACTAAAAATTGCCCTGTTGTCAATACAAATAAGGATGTCAACTGTACATTGCTGTTCTCAAACAAGCAAGGATGTCAACTAAAAATTGCCATGTTGTCAATACAAACAAGGATGTCAACTGTACATTGCTGTTCTCAAACAAGCAAGGATGTCAACTAAAAATTGCCATGTTGTCAATACAAAAAGGATCAACGTAAGTGCTGTTAAAAGATGATGTCAACTGAACATTTCCCTGTTGTCAATACAAAAAAGGATGTCAACTGTAAGTTGCTGTTCTCGAACAAGCAAGGATGACAACTGTCAACTGAACATTTCCCTGTTGTCAATACAAACAAGGACATCAATTGTATATTGCTGTTCTCAAACAAGCAAGGATGTCAACTGAACATTTCCCTGTTGTCAATACAAAAAATATGTCAACTGTACATTGCTGTTCTCGAACAAGCAAGGATGTCAACTGAACATTGCCCTGTTGTCAATGCAAACAAGGATGTCAACTGTACGTTGCTGTTCTCAAAAACAAGCAGGGATGTCAACTGTACATTGCCCTGTTCTTATTACAAGGAAGTCAACTGTACACTGCTCTATTCTCATTATATAAAATACGTCAACTGTACATTGTTCTATTCTCATTTTATAACAAATAAGGATGTCAACTGTTCATTTCTCTGTTCTCATAAAAAGCAAGGATGCCAACTGTACTTTGAACATTCTGCACAAGACACTTGGAAGACACTATAGTTAAAATAAATCTGAATAGAAATTCTTTACATACTCAGGTCAATGTAAAATTCCATTAAATCCAAGCCAGACAGTCTATATCCTTGTATGTATCAGAGATTCAAAATAAAAGTACAGCCAATTTAACATAAAAACCAACTAACAATAAAATGATAAGAGCATGACCTTTGATAATACATATATAAGATATATATTTTTATATAAAACTTATCATTGACCTAAATATTATAACTATTTAATTAAACATTGATTGATGACTACTTAAAACATATCTGATTTATTACACTAATTAATAATATTTTTTTGATAAATCATCAATAATGACCTAGTCATAATTTAGATCTTTCATTTACATCCAACATTTAAAAAAAACTTAAAATTCAAGTATATTTAAGTTGCTTGGAGCTTAGTCTAAGACCTTTCCCTACCCACCTGAATCTTTTTAAACAGCTTTCACAATTATTATAAAAGTTTTAATCATGTATCCTATGTGCTTTCTATTAATACTTTAAAATCATTCAGTTTTCAATAGAGGGACCAATAATAATTTTATGAATCCCTTTTGCTTATATAAATAAAAACCAATGTTCAACATTATCAATTATGGTTGGACAGATTTGAAACAAAATGTTTACCCCTTTAACATTTCACATAATCATCTGACAACCTTGTACAGAATGGAGTTGTCTTCCCAATTTAAACATTGATTATCAATCACAATTATACAACAGGGAGTTGAATGTCTTGTTATTTATCATTGGCCATGTATCAGGGACACTTGACATTCAAAGAAATGAATCATATTTTCAATTTGCATTTAATATCATGTACATTGTGCAATAAATCAGGATTTCAACCTTTCTGGATTTTTTCTTTAATCTGCATTTTGTACCAGGAAACTTTCAACAACCAAATATATCTTATCAGGAAGCAATCATATTAAATGTGTTACATCTATTTTAACAGCAGGTTTTACAGGTTTGATTATAATGCTGGAGGCAAATATGCATAAAAGTTGATAAAGTTAGCAGGATTTAACCCAGAGAATATAAAATATGAATAAATCATAAGCATGATATCATTGTATATCAGTCTATAAATAAAACATAATAAAGGAGGGTGGTACCTGACAACAGTTTCATCAGCGCATTGTCATCTTTAGAACAAAAGGCAATACAATACCTTTTACACGCTTTTATCTGCTTAAGTTAGGCTACCATAAACTTCATAACTGGCGTTATAAACTGAAAGCAACTTGTTTTTTATATATGTCCTTTCAAGAGTCAGATCAATTGCCAAATATAGTTATCTGAGGACCAACAACTAGAAAGAAGACCTTGCTAGTTCTTTGTCCACTTTCTATTTAAATTTTCTCTTATAGGCCAACAAGAGGCTTCTAAAGTGGTGAAAGTTACTTTAGTCTAGAGGGGTGATTCCTCAATTTCAGTGGTTGGCTCATGGCTTGAGTGAAACCCACTTAAACATGACAGCAAAATGCTCAGACTGTTCAGGGCTTCCCAAGGAGTTGATGCAAAATTTCCCATTTTACAATTAATAGTCACAGTTTATGTTTTATATTTTTGTGGAAATTGGGTCCAACATGAAATAAATTTGTTAAGACACACACATTTAAATCTGTCATCTAATTTGTTTTTTTGAAAATGAACTTCAAGTCTTCAGAATTAGATAAAGATAAAAACTGAAACATTAGAGTTAAAAGTTCTATTAAACTACATTAAACACTTAAAGAGCTTGATTAAACTTGAGTTTGAAAGGCTTTTAATCTTAGAATTTATTTTACTGAAATATTTTAGTTTAATAAATTTATACATGCGTAACTTTTTAAACTTTTTTTTAACTTCACGCAATACTAGATTCGATGGGGTTCAATAGCACATTAGAGCGTTGGTTCTTTATGTCATGAGGTAATTTGCTTGGATACGTTGTAAATGTCGGAGATCTGTGTGTGAAAGTCTGATGACCTTAAATAAGTCATCTTCACTCATAATTCCAGTCCACCCAGCTATAAATGTGTACGGATAATCCGGGAAAGATCAATGCCAAGAAGTTAGGCCAAGGACCAGCTGGTAGAAAGGATCCCTGACACGACAGATTGTGATCATCCTTGTAAAATATAGTTGTTTCTTTTTTTCTTTCCTTTTTTTAATATAAACTAGGCTATTTATGACTACATTTTCTGGACTCAATTTACAATAAACTTAAGATTACTTCAAATTATTACTATTTAATCAAAATTTAAAAAAATGAAATAGAGTTTTAAGCCTACTCTATTAGCGATTTTAAGAGGTTTTCTGCTAAAATTATGTAAGGTAGTGCATCTTTAAATAAAAAATATTGCAAGAAATCGATCCTCACTCTAGTGGTAAATGAGAAATCAAACAATTAAGATGTAGAAAGAAAATAGAAGGTGGTATGAAGTAAACATATTGTCAACAAGAATGTAGGGTAATAAAAGAGTGTTGTATTTGGTTAAACTAGTTGTTGTCCAAGTCTAACTATCAAACATTAAAACAAGTCAGACAAGACATCCAGTAATACAAATCAACTCTTGTTTTCACTGCGGTATTATACTTATTATGGTATTACTGTAACCTTAAGACAGATCCTGTCACTTCTCAAGTAACTTGTCAATCTTACTAATTTTTCTGCAGCCTTGGATGTCTCATAAGTTGAAGGATACATTTTCTGTTTTCCATGTAAAAAATCAATTGTAGGCATGACTTACATTCAATATAAAATCAATGTACAATGGAATGAGGAGAATTTGGTTCTTGAATATATGTAATTAGTCTTCAGAAGAACCAAAAATGTAACAAAAATCAAGAAATTTGTTCAAAACCACCTCAAACTAGTAATTTCACTTTCTATCTCATATATTTTCTAGAGTCTCAGTTAACTCAAAAATGTAGATAATTGTAGATACACATGGATGTGAGCCTTCAGACTCAATTGTAAACACCATAAAAGATTGACTAAGCTAAAAAAAATTCCTGTTTCTGAGACTAAGATAGGATTGGTCAAACAAAACTGTCCCTTTAAATATGCTGATTATGCACAGTGCCCAACCAACCACTTGAAAGCTTAAACCAGACATTAAGCTTCTTTTACATCACATGGTTATCTAAGTAATAGTCCATAGTCAAATATAATTGTTGGTTGTGCATGTCAAACACGTTCTAGTCTTGTTTCAAATAAAATATAGGATCGGAACTCAAAAGTCTGTAAAATCAAGTTTGAATTCAATAAAACTGCTGAAAAGTTGATCATGCTTTTACATCTTCCCTAATATTGGTTTGACAGAAAATGCATAATTTCAGTTATTTCAAATTTCCACTCATCTCAGTTGACACAGTTAAAAATTTGTTGGTTATGTCCCTTTAAATTGTTAATAATGGAAGTCAAACAATATTAAGTAGATCAAAACAAAGAAAGTGTTAGAAATATTGATTTTACCCTACTTCTTAATTCTTCTATGTCATTTTCTTAACCTGATACATCTTCTTCTTAACTTAAACACGATAACTTGGGAATTACAGAACCTTTCAAGTCATTGGAAACAAGGTTTATCAGGCTAATGGAGAACACATATAATAGCTTATTTTTCACCTTATTTCTTTCTCTATAAGACACATTTAAATAAAAACAAGGGCAATAACTCTGGTTTCATCAAAATGGTTACAATTCTACGAATGCTTATAGCTACTTTCTCATGTGGACAATTAAAGACTGCCCTGATGAAGGTAATATATCTGAAACCAGCATGAGATGAGCTCTTGTCAATATTAAGTTTAGTTTAACACAACCATAAAGACTTCTTCTGTGTTAACAAAACCTGTTTTTATAATAATACGTGTAGACAGTATAAAGATTGTTTTAACACTCAACTAATATATATTTGTAATTCAGATTAGCAGCCTGGGGCTATACTTTCATACCTATTTAATATAAACTGTTTATAACATGGGGTTAATGTAACGTAAGTCAAATTTTAGAAAAAAAATTGCTTTATTCAAATCACACAAACTGTTACCGATATAGGTGGTCAAAGATACTGATTCTAAATTCATCTTAAACATATTTTAGCCAACTGTTGCAGCCTGAGGGGCCATAAGTTCATATTTTTCAAAATTTTCTGTTCACAATCCAATTTGGTTGTATTTTTAGTCGTGGTAAAGCAAGAAACATCAACAAGTACAAAATTAAGTGCTTATACAGGATCAGGTCAACATGGAAGTCTTCGACAACAACTGTGGCCTGATAGACACAAACATAGGACTTCCTATTTCAGCCCTATCAAGCTAAAAAAAAAAAAAAACAACTTAAGAGGCTTACCCGCCATCATCATCTACTTCATCAACATGTTGACCAGAATCTAGAGCTGTTGTTGACTTGGCTTTTAACGATACAATACTAACTTGTCCATCATCTTTCTTACTACCACGTTTCCGAGTACTCTTTGAAAATAATTTCCGGAAGGCTTCAAGTGGCTTTAACTTCTTCTTTTTATCCTTTCCATCTGAAAAAGAAACAGAAACAAATAAAGCTTCAGTGGAATAAGAGGCCAATGGTTTTAGAGGCACCAAAACAGTTATACAACAGTACCATCACATGTATTAGATATCATGTAATATGCCACAAGACTTTCTTTGCTCCAACACTTCAAACAGTAATACTGGAAAATTTACCCCTTTTTCTAAACCTGCTGAGGATTGTATATTCAAAACATGTAATAATAGCCTGAGATGTCCTTCCATTACACTAATCTAAAATGTATTTGTTGCATACCACAACCTATTACAACTTCAAAAAAAATCTGTCCACAGTAGACAAACGATTATTCAGTATCACTTATAAGCTTTTATCGTCTACTTTAAAACTCGTTTGAGTAATATGTGTACCTTGATCAAGTGTTAGGTCCAAACCTTCAGTCATATTTCCTACTTTAAAACAAAGTAAAAATCCTTCACAAATTGACTCAAAGGTGCACCATTGAAAACTCTGAATAATCTCTGATTAACTGATAACCTCATACACATAAATGCTTGACCTATATCATCATTTTCTTAATATATAAGTCCCTTTTTCAACTATATTATATGGCCTCAAGATAAAATAAATTCAGTGAAAACCTTACATACTTAATAAAACGTGCTTTACATTAGATCCCTTCAAGCGATAAATGTAAAAAGTTCAAATTGATGTATTTTATCCTAGATGAAAGCTTAACTTGGAATTGCTAGAATTCAAACATAAAAGCAATCCTATGTTAAAATATTGCTAGCCTAAATGATTCAAATTTAAATACACTGAATGGAATGAAAATGGATATTTATGCTCCTAATCTGTTTAAAAAATGTCAATCTAACCAATTGTTTAAGAGTGATGTAAGTTATCAGTTGGAAAGATAATTATTATCTGAAGTTTTACAAATTAACTATTTCAATGTGTTGTGACGAGTTTTCCTTTATCTAATATTCTAATATAATACAGTTTGAAAACATATTTTATCATGACATCTGACAATTTGACTTTATCTTATCAAGCATAATTCATTATGATGATGAACTTCTCTTATCAAACACAATTATTTATCATCATGGAACTCATCTCATCAAAGATAATAATTCATAATGATGAACTTATCTAATCTTATAAAGATAAAATTTTATTATGTTGAACTTATCATACATTATTCAAAATGGTGAACTTATCAAACATAATTCATTATGATGAACTTATCTTATCAAACATAATAATTTATTATCATGAACTCATCTAATCAAAGATAATAATTCTCATCAAACATAATTCATTATGATGATCTTATCTTATCAAACATAATTCATTATGATGAACTTATCTTATCAAACATATATTATGAACTTCTCTCATCAAACATAATTATTCTTTATGATCAACTTATCTTATCAAACATAATAATTCATTCTAATGAACTGAAACATTATTCATTATGATCAACTTATCTTATCAAACATATCTGATGAACTTCTCTTATCAAATATACAATATGATTTTTACTTTATTTAACATAATTAAATAATTTTACATAAAATATGACATTTTTATTTATTAAACATTATAACTTTACAGTAACTTAATCTATTAACATAAAATATATTTGTCAAACTAAATTAAGTTTGATAAATTAAAAGTCATTAAATTTATATGTAAAATAGGTTAATTACTAATACAACTAGGTGTACAGTAGACGATAAATAACAACACAGGAAATCTCAATTGATCTAACTTTCATTCTTGTACCTCTAGAACTATCAGAGATTAGTTCATGAATCAGCAAGTTTTGGCAAGTACACCATTATCATATAAGCAACCTTATTTTACAGGCCTACTTAAGCTTAGGGAATGTTAAACAGGTATTTGAAACTAATTAGGTGATAAGACTTGAAAATCTTTTAAACAGGAAAGATGGATTTACAAAATACTAAATAACACCTCTATTTATGAAACATTTGAGTGAACTGTGGCAAGTTCTCTCGGTTTTCTCTGTCAGTAAACAGGACAAGCTGACATACAAATGCATTCTGATAGGACAATAAACATAGCCCATGTGAATAAGTAGAAATCTGAAACATGGTGACTGCCAGACAAAATTTCCTTATAGAAAACTCAAATGTTACATGTACATGAGCTAATGAAAACAAGCAATAAAATACAAGGCATAAAGTCAGACAGCTGTGTTAACACACTTTCCAAATCTACAGCTTATCAGTGTTGTCACTGATTTGTAGAATAGATGGTTGTAATAAAATAGAAGGTGGCAAACCTGAGTGAGTCTTGATGATGAAATAACTGGCAGGGAAAGTACAAAATCTGGCTATTTATGCTGGCTGCCGGCTTTCAAAGACATCACTGCTTGTAGCAGATACTTTCTATATGTTTATGTTCTCATAAAAAAACTGGTCAGATTTTTCAACTCTGCCCATGAGAGAAAAAGCAAACAACAACCTCAAAAAAATTTCATTTGGATTTTTTGAAAGGATTTCTTTCAGCTTAAAAATTGGACAGTCACTTAGAACAACTTAAAAGAAATTGACAGAAAAGAAAGCCAAAAACCTTGACAAAAAAGTGGACAAACAGATAAAAAAAATTTAATTCGTTGATATGGCCCTAAAAAGTTCTGCAAACAACTTGTGTATCTGCTATATCTAGAATGCCCCGTTTCTTACAAAAACTAAATTAGAAGAGCTTGTGACCTTTCATAGTATTCCTTTGACAAACCGACATTGTTGACATTACATTTGCATGTTGACGCTGACATGAATAGATTGTTATCAACACTTACAAAAATACAAAGATGGATGGGATTTCCTGAGGAGGAATAGAATTAAGACAAAATCAACTTTCTTGAAACCAAAGAAAATTGAAAATGTCAATTACTGCAAGAACTTTGAGTTGATGGATTACACTTTATCCTTTGATGTTTTTGTATTAGCTAACAAACATGTTATTCAACTCTAATCTTAGTTTGTGTAAATTATCAGGCCAATACATGTATAGTTACAAACAACCTGAATTATTCAATACACAAAAATATGAAGTTTACTGATACTTTACCTGATTTCCCACTGAGACAATTCATCTTAGTTGATGTATGATATTCACTGATACAACAAAAATTTACTGTTACACTTCTTGAAAAATATAACACTGGTTATCCAAAATAGTCCACAAGGATAAAACTGGTTGAGGCTCCAAGAAAATTATCAGTTTTAAAAAATGCTATCTACCCATAAAATACTTTACTATTTTCAAAATATTCACAAAGGCACTTGATAATATTGATACAACAAAATTTACTTTTCACTCCTTGACAAATGTAACACTGGTTATCCAAAAAAGTTTTTAAGGAAAAGTGAAACTTGTTGTGGTTCCAAGAATATTTCCAAATTTAATAAATGTTGTCTACTCATAAAATACTTCACTATTTTCAAAATATTCAGGAAGGCACTTGATAATAACAATGCCAATAAAAATTTTGTTTACTTATCCTTCATTAACCATGATCTAATACTGCAGACTCTGTGATTGTTTAATAACCTTTCCAATTGAAAGAGTAAATCCATCAGTATAATGCTCTGCACACTACTATTAATACAATATCCTATTGTGATGCGAGTTACCAATTTCCGTGATAGATTGCAGAACAATGTGTTCACAATATATCATTGAATAAGTGCACTGTGAAGATGTAAAATAGTTACAGCTGTAATGCATTAGTTGTGTGTAATTTTTGATATTGTTCTCACTGTGCAAATAAAAGCAGAAAATGAATAAGTTAACTTCATTCAATTTACACAAATTCTAAATGAACCCAAAAGAAATATTTTTAAAGCTTTTAAGTACTTGTAGCTCAATGATCATTAAAATTGTAGGTTTTTGTTAAGTGAACAGTTATTGAAAATACTATGTTTTACATCCACTATCAGCTCCACTGTTTTAGATTAACTTTACTAGAATGAAGACATACACTATCCCTGACAGTAGGTAAGTATTTCACTAGACCTATGTCAGTCAACAATACTATGGTATGATGTGATTTCTGTTAAAATCATTAAGGATGAAACATTAGAAGTGGAGTTTATAAATGAAGTCTCACGTCAGATCTCCTTCCAGCAATTTCCAATGAAGAATTGAAAAGTTAATTACGTTTCTGGAACAACTTGTTTTTTTAAATTTTAGATCATTATTCTTTTAAAAAAATAACGATGTTTCCATTAAAATTTTGTCTTATGGCGTTTGTTTGTTGATCAGCTTGAATTGAAAACAGTCACGAATTGAAACGGTCAATCTCCTCTCCCTAGTTGTACAGTAAATATGTCAACAATTCTGGAACACTTGAATTCATTCTAAGCTTGTTGGTTTCAATATATAGGTATCCATATAACTTGACTAAATTTTATAGTTTCCATCTTATACCTCAATGGAAAGTTCAATTCTGATTTCTGTAAAGTACTTGATCCAACTTCAAGCTTTGATTTCTGTAAACTACTGTATCCAACTTCAAGCTTTGATTTCTGTAAACTACAGTATCCAACTTCAAGCTTTGATTTCTGTAAACTACTGTATCCAACTTCAAGCTTTGATTTCTGAAAATTAATGTGTCCAAATCTAACGCTTGATTTCTGTAATCTACTGGATCCAACTCCAAGCTTTGATTCCTGTAATTAATGGATCCAACTCCAAGCTTTGATTCCTGTAATTAATGGATCCAACTCCAGCCCTTGATTTCTGTAAACTACTGGATGCAACTGCAAGCTGAGAATTGTGTAAACTACCAATTTGTCCAAATTGAAATGAAATGCAACTGAGATTTATTTCCTTTCCCTTTGTTAATCAGACTAAAGAAACAAGGCAACACTAACCCAAGGAAGTTTATCTGAATCACTAGAATATCTGAGTGATAGAATCCAGGTGTGTTACTCATCAGTTCATATCATATATTGTTTATCCTTGATGAGTATATCTATAGCTTGTAATGTCTAAATATTTCTTTCACAAATAGGTCATAGGTTAGCTACAATCACTTGTATATGTATGAAGGTCACTTCAGACAGAACACTAGTTGAAATAGATTTCTAAGAAAACCAAACTTCAATGTCTTATGTATTATTCCCAGAAATTAATAAAAATAACATGACTTTAAAACTTCCTTAATTGAAATCATATAATTATTTGTGTAAAATTCAACATTGTGTGCATATTTGTGTATCTATGATGTTTCACTGTTCAATGTTGAACTGGAAGACTCTACCTGGTATATTTATCTTATAAGTAATCTGCAATAGATAGCCAGAGTAGGCCTATATGGTATTTGTTTGGTACAAATCTTCTCTGTTAGCTCTTATCTTTCAGATAAATTCTTCTGTTTTGTCAGATCACACTTTTAACACTTTTTTTCTGTTTAATACTTTTCAAAGTTTGGTGATTCAGAGCAGAAAATTACCAAAGTAGAGTGTTTCACACAATTTTAGACACTTTTAAAGCTATTTAAATTCACAAGAGTCTTCAAAGTCTATCAAAATCATTAGATAACTAGACTCCAATGAAGTTTATCCACAATGGACCACTTATTCTTTTCCTATTATGAGATCAACATTCAAGTATATCTCTCTTTATGTAAAATTAAAATCACTAACTAAGGTTAATTTCAGTAAATTATGTAGAGTACTCTCCAATTATATCCATCAAAATCACACTTTATCAAATGTTGCATAACAGGTTTTTTTTCATAAAATGTCAACTTGAGTGATACACAGACAGGATAAATGTTACAGAAATTTTTCACTGAGTGTTCAGGTTTAATACTTCAAATAGAGATATGATAATATCTAATATTGAATGTTCCAAAATTCACAAAATTTCAACCATCATCATGCGCAATTTTTAAAACTTCCAGGTTTTAAGTTAACATAACCTTCCATAAATAAACCACAGTTGAATGTTGTCAGTCTGTTCATAGAGTACATAGTTATTTTCTTTCAAAACAACTGTAGAATATCACTGTCAAACTGTCAATATAGGCTACCTTCTATTTCCAACCTAAATATCAACAAATCCCACTGAGATTTATTTATTCTGTTACCTGGTGTATATAAGAAAACACATACACCTAGATATAATGTATTTTTATACTGTTAAGTAGGCCACAACTAGAGATGATGTCACACGGAAGTTTGAACACTCATACTAAGATGTATTGATAATTTATACACATTTTATGCATAAAATCTCATAAAAGGTGAACATGACATTTTATAAGACAAAATGATACTTTTTCAATAATATACACTTTAAAATTTGGACTCGACTTTGATTATGATATCATTATCATGTACCACAATTCTTGTATTTGTCAATTATCACTCAAATCCATGGTCAAGCACAAGTTCCTAAATTCGTTAAAAACAACTACTCAACTTTCCTGAAAAACTTATTAAATGTTAATAAGTTAATGATTTGAAAATTATAATTACTATCTTCTGCTGGAAATTTAATTTAAATTTCACTTAGAATCAATAAACTTGTATATATTATACATGAGTATGAATGAAAAGCTTTGATATACAGTCATCAATAATTCATCAATCAAATATAGTGATATTATAAGTAATTTAATATATACACATATTCAGTCCTGATGAGGATTCATTATCCAAAACACATGGCAAACACATGTGATAAGTTTAAGTCAATTAGAATCAATTCCTTAAACAAATATATAGTTTCAATTTCATTTCATTACAAAAATAACACTTTAATATCCATTAAATTTAGTCTTTGCCTTCTCCATTTCTTTACCAACATTATCCAATCTAAACAGTTGTGTATTTGTCTAAGCCATTGAAGACACCTTGCTGTCTGTATGATCTATAGAAACAATACATCAGCACACTTAAACATAGATGAAATCACACCTAGCTTTAATCAAACTACTAAATAATGGATGCATGTAACTACAAGTTACTAATGTACAAGTAACTAACTAATAAATCAAGATAAGATAGTCTTCAAGTAATGCACTCAAGTATCCTAAGTACAGCTGAAAAGTTGAGTAATTCTTATGTACATAAATGGTTAACAATTGAATTAAATAAACAACAGGATGGTATGGTATGCCATAGGCGCTGCATGTTGATAGGGTGGTAACTGGGCAAACATTCAATCTTGACAGACTAGTGCCCAATGAATCTTGACCTTCCAAAAAACATACAGTCTAATGGGTAAAACTTGAATCTTGACAGACTAGTGCCCAATGAAATAAACTTGACTCTCAAAAATACACTTATCCAAAACATGACTCTCCTGAAGTTTGACACACACGAAACAGTGTTGCGTTTGACTCAACAATTACAATGGAACTTTACTACAGACATTTTGATTCTCCTAAAACACTTATGAAAAAAATTCAGACTTTTAAAATGAAAAGGCTAGAACTCAATGAGTAAATGTTGACTCTCAAAATACATAAAATCAAATTGGTAAAGCCTGACTCTCAAAATGTTAGTGCCCATGGCATACAATTTAACTCTAGTTTTAACTTAAATTCATAATACCCCAGGTAACTTTGAAATTGTGCCCCAAAGAACAGCCAGATATATGTTTTCTTTAATACAATAAGCTGATTTTAAGGGGAAAATATCTACATAGTGCGAAAAAAAGCCTTGTAAGGGTGACTTAAGGTATTCCTTATGCATGGGGGGGTTAATGCTAAACTTTTGATAAAGTGATTTGTCAATTTATACCCCCCTTAATATCTCAGAAATGTTACAGTGGTAACAAAAGGATGTCCTGACCTTATTTACATTTCCTTAATTGACATTTTCATCTATAATAGTATGCATTACTGAATTTAATACATTGCTTTTTTGCTCTAATATTTGAAAAGAGAACATAAAATTAGAAGTCCCTGGACTTATTAATTTTAAAACCAAAAAATATACTGTTATTTTTAAATGCAGACACTAATTACCGGTAATAGACTTATGTAAACGCCTTAAGTTCAATAAGGTTTTTAGGTTTTAGGAACTACTTATTATTTACAGAGATAAGGGCCAGTGATGTGACCCTACTAATAAAATTCATTGATCCCCCCTTAGTATCCATGGAAATTTGGGTTACATGGAAAACAATCAATTCCTGAATTTACTTTTCCTTGGTTGCGGTTTTCCCCAATCGGATTCCTAAAATTTTAAAGGGAAATAATACTTGCGCCCCCTAATAGGGAAATAAATAGAAGGTCCCTGGACAAATTTAAAACCCAAAAACGGTTTCTTTTTAAAGAGAAACAAATTCCTTAATTTTCCCTTTAAATTTTTTTTTTAAAACTTATTATTTACATTTTTGATTTTGCTTACTGCCTCCTTTAAAATCTTATTATTATATTAGATTTCAAATTGTCTGGCAATACAAAAGTTACCTAAATCATATTTTTGGTCCCATCTGAATAGTTACCTGCTGGCTGTTGTATTTCAGGTCTGAGCTTCAACACATTAACATACATGTTTCAAAGTATATAGGACTGAGTTTGAAAAGACAAGACTTGTGCAAGGGATCACAAGTCACTAATAAAATGGTTGATATAACACTTGGAAATAAACACATAGATTAGAATTCTCCCATCTTTGAGATTTACATTTGCAATATTCAAGTGCTATAACAGACCATGTAATATAATAGATACTAATGTTTTCATTATTAGACACACTTAAAAACATGTTGATAAACCATTTAAAATTTTTTTACAGCTTCTTTTCATTATAGAGCATTAATATTGTGTCAGATATTGTTTGAATTTCGTTAAATAAATGAATAATATATGTAACATATATACACATAAATCAATATAATGCAAACTAGGCTGACACCATTATAACTATATTTAACTCTTACCTACCCATCATACATATATCATATTATTCATACATAACATATTTTTATCATACATATTATTATATTCACAAATATTGATTTGAAGTATCTACCAGTGTATTCAACAAAAAATGTAAACTTGTGTTCTCAAGATACTTTTATCATTATATCTATCCCACATTATATGTTTCAAGTTTTAGTCATTTTACAGAAAATCAGTCAAATTTCAATTTCAGTAAGAAAATCTTCCTTAAAAGACTAAAGCCAAATAAAATAAATCAACAGTAGACCTGAACAGCGTTACTCCAATAAGGTCATTGTTAACAACAAAAACTTTGTTAAGAAATAATGAATGTATCCAGTTCTTCATCTTGTACTTATCAAAAGAAGCAAAAATTAATTGGTACTCAACACAAGATATTCTTGAACTATGGAGAGCATCTCTTATAACACCCTTAACTATTCTGGTTGCACTTCAAAAACGCATTCATGCAAAAGATATGATTCTAAAGCCAAGTTCCTAGAATAACAATAACCTACAGATTGTGATTCACAGACAATAGCATATTAGAAAAATTTGATAAATTCTCTAAGAAATTTCAGTGCAACCATCAAGTGATGAAAACCCAGCTTCACTGGTATATAATCTATTCTCTTCATAGAATTATAAGAAATTTCGGTACTTTACCAATGTTCCATGTAACAAAACGAAACATCCTTAATAAGTATTCTTCTAGTAAGTGTTTAATTTACGAGTGAAATGCAATCTAAACATCAACATATATACAAGAAAAACAATATAAATGGAATGTGTCTGGTATTTCCTCCTTTCTAGTAATTATTATTATTAATAATGATAAGGGTATAGGGGTCAGTATATCAATATTACAGTGACAGTAACATGATAATACCATATCCTGTCAGACTGACCACTGGTCAACAACTACATGATTTAATAATACAACACTCTAATCATATCATAACCTGACATTTACCATACTCTACCTCTATCAGGATGTTCATAAATGTCAGAAAGACTTTGATAATAATAATAAATATACATGTATTTTTTGGCAACCTAAGCATGATTTGGGAATAAAAGCAGTCAATATACATACAAAATACAATCAGACAGGATTTGTGATAAGTGATTATACAGATTTTTTCTAGTGTCGGGACCGTATCGGAATTCGGAATAGAAAGAATGTCGGAATACGCAGCGTTTTTTAAACATGAATAAGAAGGAAATCAATCTGGACCAGAATATGATGTCAGAATGTCGGATTACTCAGAATGTTGGATTACACAAAATGTTGGATTACACAAAATGTTGGATTACACAGAATGTCTGATTACACAAAATGTCGGATTATGCAGAATGTCGGATTATGCAGAATGTCGGATTACACAGAATGTCGGATTACTCAATGTACAATATACTTATTTTTAATGATGTCATTGAAATAACTGTCTGGAACCCTGCTTGGTTTATTTTGTTTGTTCAAACACAAAACACTGTCTGAAACAGGGAAAGGGAAAGTGTCTCGAAATGAATATGATTGCCTAGAAATATACAGATAAGGTTATTTATGCTGGTCAAACTGGTTAGGCAAAAAGCACAATTTTGTATTTTTTAGTACCATAGTTAAAATCTACCTACTAACAGAATAGATTGATTAAAGGGATAATAAATTGATTAGTTTTTCAAAAATGACTTAATTTTGCAAGTTTTCAAGATTTTAAGGGATTCTGTTACTTTATGAAACCAGGTAAGTTCCCTGATAAATAAACACTCATATCTGACCTTTCTTGAGAACTAAAATTTTATGTTTATGCTAAGACCTATTATCCCTTTGAGATGTCTACATTCATCTAAGATGTAGCAAATTATGTTGAAAGGGCTTACCTTGAGCAATCTATAGCCTCTGAAAATTTAATTTCAACAATTGCACAAATTTAACCATGTACACAATTCCCAAAATAAACGGTAACAATTAGGTTTAAATTTGGAGAAAAAAAGGAAATACCCTTCACTTAGTTTGAAGTGTTACAAATCTATACAACACCATTGATCACAACTTATATTGAACTTTAGCAGACACATTAAAAAATTCCTTATTTGGTGAAAAATTCCATGGAAATGATTGTTGTTCACAATGAATTGCAAATATGAGTAAAGAAAATAATGAAGCTTGTTGTTATTTGAAATGTGTGTCTGCAGTCAACAAGCAGACGGTCAAAGAATGATATGAAATGATTCATCAGATGTTATCATCAGCAATTACAGTATTGATATAATGGTTCATATTTAAATCAGGTTCAGTATTAAATACCACGGTTTTCTCATCATCAAAATGTCAAATTTATTATTATTCCAATGTATGAATCATTCAGAACAGTTTGGTTACATTTCAGTGCATTGCCACAAAATCATCTGGTTCCAGTTACCCTTGATGACTTTTAAAACTAAAATTTTTCTAAAACAGTGCACAAAATTAACAATTACTGTACATAAAATATCACTTCATAATATTTCTCAAACTTTCTGCCCTGATAAGGAATTAGTTCCATAACACTTGTCTCCAGCAGGAAATCAACATCCTAAAAGATTTTGGAGCTTCCCAACCAAGTGAACATCAAAAGCTAAACTCAGATGGAGGGCTCTGAATTCAAACGGTTTTTAAGAGGCGTCAGAAAGTCTGATAAATAGTTTAAGACATAAACATTGTTTTAAAAGTAGAATGTTAGTAGACTAAAAGCTCCGGAAGGTAAGGAAAGAAATCAAAGTTTAAAGTCAACAATTGTAAAATAACTAACATGACTACTATAGTATACTAGTCAATAGACAGCCACTAGGGTCAGTCTTGACTAATACTAGACAAGGAGGACAGTGAGACCAATATAAAAATAACTTGCTTGAAAGATTCAGCAGTTTTCACAAAATCTAAATTGAAATGAAATTATAGCAAAAGAACATTTTTTATATCATTCTGTCTGAGCAATTTTTTTCCTTTCTAATATGGTTGTGAAAAAAAAAAAACCTTCAAAAACAGCATTTAACAAATTAGTCAGTTAAAGGGATTATGACAAGGTCTTCATAAACTTTTCATGTGACATGGATAACACCGATTTGCATCAATCGAATATTTAAACAGAAGTCTGTGATTCTTGCAAACCACTAAAACATCTGTGACAAGGTTTTTAGAGATATGATAAGCGACTTTACCTTTGTGCATATTTGGTTAAACAATTCTAGAACTACAGGAACCACACACATCTTACAGAAAACTAGGATGTTTGAAATAGATGTCATAAGAGCACATACAAATAAAAAAGCTTGAAAACTTCATTATAATCCCTTTTTAGTAATCAACAATACAACTCATCTTTTAATGCAAATATTGTAATAATCTATTGTGTATACACATACAAAGAAACATTTCAGGTACTGCACCGCTGACAATGGAGCTGATAATAGATTGTTCTGATCAGTAAAGATGTATAGAGAGCTGATGGTTCGGTGCTGATGGTTTACAATAGATGAGTAATAGTCTGAATGAATGATGAATAGAAAATCAATGAGAGAATAATAGATAAAGCACCTTACATCATAGTCTCTTACTCTACATTATTCTATTGATTGCTTGGTTATTCTCACTAACTGATAATATGATATGGGAATTCTTTAGCCTTGAAATGACATGTGCTTCACATAACAACAATCTGATGGAGGCATGTATTGTAATGTGCAATGAGGGAAATTTTTCCAGTACATAATCTTTCTCTATTTCAGTTTTCTGTTTAAATTCACACAGAAATATAAGCATTACATGGGTATCAGCCATTGTTGAACACTTTCCATGACAGCCACAAAGGAAAATGAAAAAGTGTTAAGAAATAGCAAGAAACATTGTGACGTTGAAAACTAGGGACAAATTGTTAATGCAGCAAACTTTAAACAGGTAACACTTCTAAATAATGACAAGATTCAGATTTAAAGTTAAAATAAGTAACACCCATTCATAACTATCAAAGCCTAAAAAAGTTTAATAAAAAAGATATCACAATTAGTGACAATTATTACCTGTTGTAACAGACGTCACTCCACTTGCTTCAAGGTCATTTGAGTGTCGTGGCTGAATTTCATATTCTAATTTCCACGGCCTTATCATACTGGATAATATATGTTGAAACAACTTGACAAAGGTAAACATATCTGATCCAACATTATCATAACACACGGATTATTGTCAATAAATAAACTAATTATTGACTAGCAACATGATAATAAAACAAGTACAACTTAGTTTTTTAAAAACATCAGAAGATATGAACAAACAAATAGATGAAGAACAGTCGGCATGTCTATAATTATAATCCATTCCATTTATGTTTTAGGCCTTAGTTGGATTATTCACAAACTAAACACAAGTTTTAATATAATACTTCACTGGTGATTTCGCCACCAAACAGAGAGTTCTGAAGGTTTCTAACCCAAGGCTTTGTTTTGTAAAAAAAAAACACACAAAAACTGTTGTTGAATCTGTTACTGTACAACCTTTAATTTTTTCAGATACCGGTAGAACATCCTCACTTTAACACATAGAAGGTAACAAAAAACGAGTCCATCGCACAGACAAATAAAGTACAGGAGACAAAGTTGCCAAAACCAACTAAGGGATATATTTTTCAAAGATAGGACTGTCTTGGCGTTTGTTGTGTGGTTAATAGAAGTCAGAACGAAGTGAAACTCACCATTACCCACAGTCTACACAGTTTTGTTTATTTTCCCTGTTGATATAACAGTCTGTTATGGTATTGTCAAGCAAGATCTTGACTTGTTGTTAAAAAATGTCTGTCAATTGTAACATTAGTGTGCCATTTCCTAAATCTGATAATCTGTTAGAACTCTTTTGATACATTCCAAATTGCAAAATTCTGTCATGGCTCAAGTCTCAAATAATAATAATAATAATAATAATAACGATATTTATATTGCGCAACAATTCAATCCTCTTGGAATTTCTCAAGGACCATGGAAGTATTCTCAATTGGTGAGTTAATGATAGTGACTGAATAACCAAGTTTTCAATTTAGATATAAATATAGATACAGCTTAACACTATCAAATTGATTGCAGTAATTCCAAATTACTGATGCACTGTATCGAAAAGTCCATGAACCAAATTATTTCAGGTTGTATGGAGGAACATCTGGTAACAGTTTGCTTAACAGTAAGGCTTTAATGCAGATGGAATTATTAGATGGATTTCCATAGATTATATATATCATAGTAATGTGAAAGAATACCGGTATATTTGACTGCAAAGGAATCCCAAGGAATGTCAATCAATCTCTTGCAAAATTACACATCAAAGCAATGGCACATTGTTAAATAAAAAACTGAACCAATTTGTCCATAAAATCTATATCACATCAAACATTACTTGCATAGAAGTAAAAAAATCGAATAACCACATTATGCAAATTGAAACAGAATGGTTAAAGAATCTAAATATTTCCACATGAAATAATCCAATTAACTGATTTTATGATGAACAAGTATGACTCATATTAAAAAAAAATCACCATATTCATTATATCACTCTACACATATACGATAAAATATCTCCAACTGAAATGACTGTTTATTCAAACATTTTAAATTATTTATGAAGATTTAGCTTTAAAATGTTCCTGAAAATTTCATTTAAATGCCATTACACAGATTATGATAGAAACAGTCCTATAAGAATTGATTCCATTCATCACTAAAAAATTGATGCATAGAGATGTCAATTCCCAAAAGCTTATAATTCCATTTCAACTTTTCAACTCAGCACAAAAATACAAATCCCAGCCATTACTTTTTGAAATTCTGTTAATTTCCATATAAATTGTCATCCAAAAGGAAAGTAATAAATCACTTGGAATTGAAATTGGCCTCTGAGTTGTGATGAAAAGTCAGGAGTTCTCCAAGTATCTCTGTCTGTCTAGTATTGATTTGAAGACCATTGCCAAGAATCATTTCTACCTAATATAATGTTTATCAATAGAGGTTTGTTGAATCAGGTATTAGCTTGGGTACAAATTGCATTCACTTCACAACACACTTCTGAAATTGAGACACGTCCGGTTTGGCTGCTTCACAACATTTTTTCTCCAGCCCATCAATTTGGTTTGACTTGTCAGGTAAACACGCTGAAGATTCTTCAATCTCCAATGAAAGAAATAAGAAAAGTGCATGACGTTTGAAGCAGAATGGATAAATAAATAATGTACACATACTGTGTTTGTTCTATGTTTCATTTTATTTTGGAGATGTCTTATATCAAAAAGAGAGTGGGCAATGAATTATACTTATTGCATCTATTTCCAAACTTTTAATGACTCTCTACACTTCTGAACAATTCATTTAGTAAACAATTGCAAATCTAATAACTCTGTCCATTTGCATTAAAAGAGAATATTCTCTTAAAACATCAATATTGTTACTATTGTTATGTTAATTAGCATTTAAAACCAATCTGTTGTGATATAGACACGTCTACAAAAGTGACAAATTTCATACAGAAAGATACTGTAAGATTAATATCAGAGAAGGACCTTCCCAATTAAACCTGTTTGCCCGTCTATTTCATGTTATGAAAATATGGATTGATTTATATCATATATTGATTTATTTAGACTTGTTGTGCATCTTCTGATCTGACATCCTTCCCTTTAGTTGAAAGTCTTTCTTATTATTTTTAATATTTTGACAGAACTTTAAATTGAACATGTCATAAAAATTGGACATTTCAACTCCACGCTTAACTTGAAAAAAACCTTAATCTTATCAGAAACACACTGTCAAACTGATTAATCAGAAACCATCAGACATCCTATTTCTTATTACTGAGCCGAGAGAGTATGCTGTTATAAAATCATTCACTGGATAAAAACTTGGCAGCAGAATGAGTCATAAGATGTACATATTGATCTAATTCACTTATATTCTTGATTATGTGAACCACAGTTCCATTAGTACCTTAGTGAATGCTTCTATTCTCCAGACCCTGATCGTTTAAATTCTTTTAGAGTATGAGTACCACACTAATTCAATTACTCAAACCATTATCAAACAAAACAGAAGCAACTGGCATTAGGATGTATGTAGATGAGTGTCAATGAAAGCACTGACCTAGGTCAAGCTAAGATAAACTTATAAATTTTGTGAAAATTATATGTTGGTATGATTTTAATCCAAAATTATCACACACATCCAAAAAAAAAATACGCTTTTTAAATACTAAGAGGCTCCTACATTTTTAAAGTAATTATTATATCCAATCCAAACTGGTTTGCATAAAAGCATGACTCATACATATAGGAATATAATTCAAAATTTCTCAAAATGCGTCTTACAATGTAGATAGTGGTGTAGTGGTCACACCTCATTCTGCAGGGTTCATTAACATATACATATACATTATGTGTTGTACATGAGAAACAACCAACTGTTAGATCTAGCTTATTTTTTTAAAGCATATTTAATGAAATATATGCACTATCCATGTGTTGGTGAAATATATTACACTGTTGATGTGTTTGTGAAATATATTACACGATCCATGTGTTTGTGAAATATATTACACTATCCCTGTGTCAGTGAAATATATAAGACAACCACTGTAACAAGATGAAAATGTTTGTTTGATCCTTTCAAGATTGAGTATTAACCATCTAGATTACTATTAAATTTATATAATTTAATATAATATAATATTCTGTGTTTCTCCTCATAGACTATCAGTCCAATTTTGGAAAGTAAGCCCCCAGTTCAGAACAAACTGTCCTGATGAGATTTATGTATCCAAAACATGAGTTTCCAGCATTAATCAAAAGGATAATATAACTTCAAGTTATTAGCTTTGTGACAGCTCCAGACTACTAGAGACGTGTTCAAATTATACTGGAAATGGTGCCTTTCCAAAGAATGATAGGTTAGCTACATTTCAGTAGTGTAACCAACATTGGCTTCTGCATGTCTAAAATCTGAAATCCAAGTAAAATTGGATACAAAGCTACAAATACCATGTTTAATTAAGTCAGATATCAGATAAGGCTAGAAATGTAATAAATTATTTAAGGCTAACAAGATAATGTTCAGACTTTATTAACAAGTTTAGTTATAAGAAGTAGCTCTTATATACTGATTTGATAAATTCTTTATCAACATATCAAACTATCTAGACTCTACTGTCTTACTATAATGATTGAAGAAAGGATTTTTGACCATCCTTTTAATAAAAATTAGCTATCAACTACAAAAGATAATGAATCCAAAGATATTCTACACAGGTGACATGCAGATGAATATTTTATATAGAATGTTTGTATACTGGGAGAAAGAGCAGTACAAATGCTATATAGTGATACAGTGTCTCTGAATTGACATAAACATTAAGTCCTCAAGAATGGACAATATGTGTATATTCATCAGTGAACTTACCTGGAAACCTACATTAACAGAATTCCTGCAAAATCTGGAAAACTCACAAACAAATTAATAATAGAAAAACTCTTTATTAAGACTTTTTTCCATATCAATTGCATTTTGAAGGATAATCACTAAGATTTTGGATTTATCAGATTATATGATTCTGTTGTGTTATATATGGTAGCAGGTTTATCCTCTGATGTATGCTCTTATTGGCCAAGTTTAAAATTCATTAATTTTATGTTCATTCTAAGATGCAGTTTTCCTTTAATGTGTTTTGAACTTATGCTTTTAAATTGTAAACTAAACTGATGTCAGATGACAATTCTGAAAATAAGGTCAAATTCAGTAATTTTTATGCATAAAGAAATTGTGTAGGAGGTAGATGCACAAACCTTACAATATCACAAAGAGGAGTAAGTACTTTCTAAATTAAAAAACATGATAACAAACTGTAAATTCTCAAATGAAAACCTTAACAGCCAAAGCTTAGAGTAATTTGCTTCTTATTTAATCAACGAGCAACTTGATTTTTATATTTTCATTCTGCAAGATTTTTATGGAGAGCTAAAAATCTAGAATTTTATAAAACAAAGCAAAAAATAAAACAGCACAATGTAATAGTCTACCATTAACAGAAATTTAAAATAAGACAACTAAAATAATCAAACCTTTCTTCATGCTGAATTTCAATGTGCACATCATTCTCATGAGAGACTTATCTCATACCGTTTTACCGCCCTGTTTATGACAATAGACAGTCATCATATACTTTTTCTTCAAATAAACCCAAAACACTTCCCTTTCAACAGATAGTATTTAATTAAGCACAATAAAATGTCAATGTCAATGTTCTTGATTAAATAACGTGCATACAGCTTCTTTTAATAGGTTTGATAACATTTTTATTTCTTAAAAAAGACTTGTTGCCTATTTTCTGCAAGAAAACTTTTTGCCGTGATACCATATATAGAGATTGGAAAATAAGATTTATCCTTATGTTCCTAATATCTTTAATGACAGAGTGTTCCATCTATTATACTTGTCCTGTTGTCAAAACAGGCAAGAAATTCAATCAAGATCTTACCAATCTGAACATTTTGTAATAGTGCATTTAGACGACTAGAGTTAAGAAAGCTTAAATGTCAACCGTTATTCGAGCCTGGTTTACAGATTTTTGTCGAGCGTTCAAACAGGCATAAAAGAAAGGCTGCTGGGCCATATCCTTGGAAGTTATCAGAGAGTTCAGAGGTTCATATATCATCACACATGCTCATAGAGAATAAATAGAAGATGGCGGGAGTGTTTAAGAGGAATGGGCACGTGCGAAAAATTTACGTAAAGTAAGCCAGCTCTGTCCAGAGGGCCAAACTAAGGCAGCTTAAGATTCCAAGCCAGGTTTTAAGCCACCTGCGAAATAGGTGCAAGATAAGACAGCTTAACATTTACTGTTCGCGTTCAGACAACAGAAAAAAACAGGTGCGAAGAATGGCTGATGATAGTTATAAAAAAAGGATCAGTGCAGTCAGAATTTAATATTCTATTTGAAAGGTTTGGTTTAAAAACACACATCATAGTTCTTTTAAGAACAGGGATGTTTGGTCTTCATAGACTTTATAATTTTTCATTTAAATCTAATGTCAAAACATTTATTAGTGCTGTAGGTAATAAGATGAAGGGATGTTAATGATAGTAAATATAATCAGTAAGTGAAATATGAGAGTTGGCAAATTTTGCTACTTCTATAATCCCTAAAAATAGAATTGATCCTATACTACGCCCTTTTATTCTAGATAAGCTAAATTTTAGATACTGTGTAGGCCTCTATGTAATAACTGAAGGTATACAGTATTGATATATTGATCATGGCATGAAAGTTATCCAAATATGTCTTATATTGGCTTCATGCCAGTGGAAGAGATCAATCCTTAAATTACTGTATGCTGTATTTAAGTAGGCCTATGTTAAATTTTATCAATAAGTTTACCTGGAAGATCTCTAGAATCATCTTCACCTGTAATTGTTACTTCTTGTTCTGTGGATGAAGAAGCCATGTTAGTTACAATCCAGTCTTCACCCCAAGACTGTCTTCTCTTTCAGTCTCCTTTCTCTTCCTTATAAAGTACCTTTATTTGGCACCAAATCTTTACCTTTAAAAAAAAAAATATTGTTGTAAGGTAGGAAAATTTTATCTATGATGATCTTCACAATCCTTTCAAAAATGAAATAAATAATTTTATCAGTTCAATCAAATGGAAAAACATGATATTGCAGTTCACAAGTTTGTCGTGTCTATTTCGCAGGAATTTCTATATTTTTTCAAATAAAATTTACAATATAATTCTGTTGACGCAAAGATATTCTAAGACAAATTGAAATACCGGTAAATCATTTAAAAAATAAGTGAAAGGAGAGAGTAAAAATTCAACTCTGAGCGCAGATAAAAGCTTTAAATTGCTGGACTGCCCTCTCATTGTAAGCCTGCATGTAGGAACTGCATGATGTTCCCCTATTACTTAGCCAAATCAGATTCTAAGTAATACTAGTAAAGTAGTACTAGTAAAGTAATACTTGTAAAGAAGTACTAGTAAAGTAGTACTAGTAAGGTAATACTAATACTAGTAAAGCAGTACTAGTAGGGAGTAAATTAAAACTTCATTCTATTTATTTATAGATTCATATTCAACTTTTTTCTGTCAAAGTTGTAATTGTGAATGGATTTATTGCAATTGGCAGTATAAAATGAACATCTAATAAACCTTTTGACTTCTTATGTCAACTTATCCATAGAACATGAAGTAAGAATAAACGATAAGGTGATATCAATACATCAATATAAACTATCAAAGTTTTTCTTTGACAGCAAAGAAACACTTCTAAAGAAAATCAATGAATGACTATGTCATGAATATCTTACCAAATCTATCATTTGGTGTGCCAAATCTCTTTTATTTTCTGAATGTCAAACACATTAAATATCCGGTTGGTCAAGAAACACACTAATTCTTAACAGTTATTATTGAGTCGTTTTCATATCAAAACAAACATGGCGTCGATGGCGACAACGAGGTCAACTGGTCATGTGACAATCGAGCACCTGTTACGCAGACTTGAGAGAAAGCATCAATTGTCAGTTTCGGGCCTGAAGGGGGTATGAAAGGCTAATTTCCACTTGACTTAGTCACCGATTATTTGACGATTAGGGTTTTGAGATTTTAATTATGTGAGTACTTATATAATATACTGTCAATTATGTATAATTGGCGGCCCGAAGATCTGTCAATGAAGTGAACCGGCCAGTTTGTCACTATTAATCTGTCATTGCCTATACTATATGTGATATGAATTCATGGGCGGGGCATTATTTCACGCATCTCTGAATTTGAGGCTTTCTCTAAAGGAATGTGCACGAATTTAATTCAAATTTGGGTTGATCTGTTCCTTCATTTTTTGCTCCAAATTGGATAATTTTGGATTGATTTCAAACCATTTGCCGTAGCCTATATGGGGAAAGTAATCTATTTATTAGTTTGCAATTTTTTTCAAAATTTTGTAGTTTACACTTTAAAACTGAGAAATTTGGCAGCCTAGGCTATGGATGAGCGGTTTTAACCCCTTAAAAAAATACTTGAATGTCACCCACTTTAATCTGATCTGGGAAAGATTATACATAAAGGGAAAGAACCGTTTTTCTTCTTTCATTTATCAAATCCTACGGACTAATTTGACTTAGTATTTATTAAAAATAAAATAGTTTAAAAAATTTTTTTTTAAAAAAAGGCAAATATATATATATATATCCTTTGAACATTAATGGTGGAACGTAATGTTCATAGACATGTTCAAAATAGTGATTTCCAATTAATTAATGGGAAGTAACTGCGTTTTTTTCACTTCTAATCAGACAACAGTTCTTCAGCCTCTCTCGTGCGAGAATACCTTTGCGCGAACATGTTATAGATTTATTTTGCAAAACGTTTAAAGGCGAAGTTTATAATAAAACGTTTCAAATACAGAATAAATATATTTTTTATTATTTCTGCAAAGTTTTTCTTATTAAAAGAGTGCTTTGTGTTGGAGGGGTGGGGGGGGGACTTCAGTTCTACATTTATATATTGTACTATTATTAGCATAAGAGTGTTAATTATGGCGTGCATTATGAACTATATTCTGTTATTTTGTCATCCAATATTTGCTTCATTAATTTGTAAGTTCACGTCATTGTTGAAAATCCGGCTTATAATCAAAGTTGTATAAATCAAATCCAATCCTCAATTTAGACAAGTCTGGTTTAAATCCTATTTTAGTCACCTGGTAATTAACAAGATCTATCTAAGATATCCATCAAATTTCATAAAAAATACCTTTAAGTATTTAACTAGGTTTATACCTGTACCGTACTGAATTATAATTGTCAGGTTTTTTACATACATGTATATCAAAGTTAATAAGGTTTATATTCAAGACACATGGCCTTTAGCTAGGTACACGGGTGATCGGCCATAATTGTCATTTAAACTGATGGATACAAGTTTTTAAGAAGATTGAAGCTCATTTAAATCTTAGTGTTTTTTGGTC
Source organism: Nipponacmea schrenckii (assembly GCA_030562195.1). Taxonomy (NCBI): domain Eukaryota; kingdom Metazoa; phylum Mollusca; class Gastropoda; family Lottiidae; genus Nipponacmea; species Nipponacmea schrenckii. The sequence continues at coordinate 6,505,235 of CM060202.1, forward strand.
TTTAGAACCGTTGCTGATTTTTCTACAGATAAACTCAGATAATACTCACAGCTGATCTTACGCACAAACGGAAACAGACTTTTAAACCAGTGCTTCTCAACCGGGGCCATATGGACCAAAGGGAGGCAATTGAAAAGTCTTGGGGGAACTTGAAAGGAAGGGGGAATTGAGGGATTGGAATCCAGAAGGAAGGGGGGGGGGGTGGTTAATGAAAAATATACTGTGAACTTTATGCATCTAGAGATTTAAACGTGCTGTTGGTGCTTGATCACAAAGGAGCTTGTTTGAAATGTTGTATTTGTGCTTTCATATTGTGTTTCAAGGCGTAAAACAGGGGTACATTAGGGGGCGCGCCAGTGTAAGGAAATGGCTGCTCGGAATGGTCTCCGATGCACGGAAATTGATCCAAATTTTCAGTTGTCACGAGCCTGTGTAGCTTGCCCTCCGCCGTCACTAAACCACCAAAAGTTGGGGTGGGGGGGGGGAGGAGTTACGACATTTCCTCAATGGGGAATCTCATAAAAAAAGGTCGAGAAGCACTGCTTCAAACAAAATGTACTTTTCAGACCTATTTACACTTTTAGAAGTTTTTCTTTGTAATTTGTCTCTTTATTTCGGATAATGAAAATATTTCAATAGATGGACACGAAATTTTTTATAACTAGGCTAATATTTTTATGACTATGATGATATGATATCTTATTATCGTGTGCTTTTCATGTGTTTTGATATATGCACTGGAACCGACCACAAACGTTTACCACACCAGTCTTGAGTAACACAAGACGTAAATACTAGACAAATTATTGTCTTATTTGACGATCATTTCTGTTTGTAGGGACATTGATATAAAACACACATGGAATGGTGGAGGTATCGATCACAAACCAGTTAAGATTCACCTCACCCATCATACAGACACAGAACTCAAGTTGAAAGTCGAGGCGCCTTATTTTGCTGATCCACCACCTTCTGGTCAAGCAGGACTTCCTTTCCTTCAACTGTGGGATTACGAAGGTACGTTTAGATACATATTCGTTTACTGGGACAAACTTGACACTTAAAGGGATTATCACTTCAAGCCCTTCGCAATTTGTGACGTCATAAATTTTAAATGGAATTGCAGAAATAGCAGACGGAAATTGGAATTGTACAAAATGATGCTATCAGTGTTCCCGATACGCAACCAAAAACCTCTCCATAATCCTCTTTATGCTGCAATTTGCTTACCTAGTATTGCTGAAAGTGGTTGTTGCAGACCTATACTATCTGGCTTTACTTGGCAACTAAGTACAGGTATACCATATATGCTATGACGAATCGTGAAATGCCATAAAAAAGATATATAGAAATTTCACATTATGTCAACTTATCGCATCACCTATTGGCATCAATTTATAATGATGCTGCAAAATGAACTCATTCAGTGTGTTTGATGGGGAAAGCATGTAGGCCCTAACAGCTTCGGCAGGTTGTAAGACGTATACTTTGAGAAGAGTCGATTTGAACTTAAGTTCCTTTCGTACGTCCTGAGGTCACGACATTCAAAAATAATGATAGGAAATGAAGATTCATGTTCCAGACTTCGAACACTTGGACCACTTATTTACAATTTCATTCTTTGTTTCTAAATTACCGTCTGGGATGCTTCATAAGACTATAATTTAAAGGGTTATTTTTATTCTTCGCCGTATTTTCTTTTTACAGTTGTTGAACTCTTTTTGATGAATAATGAATACCGTTATGTGGAAATCGAACTTTCTCCGTAAGTAATATATGAGTCTGTTTTAAGTCTGTATATAAATCAAGTACAATATTGTTATTATTCATGTTAATGACCCAGGCAATTAAAACCATGCCACCATGACTATATTGCGGATAAATAAACCAGATTGTTATTCTGAAAATTAACAAACATGTAGATGGTTGAGCTTAGTGAGTAAATATTAAAACTTATCAACGACTATCTATTTAAGAAATTATTATTGAAACAATTTCAATATCTTAAAAGATTTAATAGATATCTTCTTAGTCCGACATCTCCAGAGAAATCAGACATTAAGGTATTATTTTGACAGACACGTATGAATAATCTGAATTTTTCTTTGATGCCTGTGATCTGTAAGGGAAAAGATTAAAAACGCGTGGAACTGTGTAGAACGGTGCATGCAATTATTGTAGACCGAGAACTAGTGATATGAAATAATAGACGTATGGTCGTATTTGCTCCAACCTAAAAAGTCTAAGCAATCAACAGCCAATGTGGTACCATTACCAACAATTTTACACTTAATATGACTAAAAATTATCTTATCGCACAATGAATATTGTTAAAACATTTTGTCTCCATTCCAATATTGTTGACAATTTGCATCTGTTTTGGTTGCTACGTCTACAAGACACTGACAAATGCAGAAATCATATTTTTTCAACGACAAAGACAGACGTCCAACGTCCTTGAAATTGAAATTGCTCTGTATATGTTAGTCCGAAACTTGCTGACTCGATTCCCAGCCTCTGATAGCTTTTTGGACACGTATGGTTTCCCCCATCGGCTGGAAATATAGTCAGCAAGTTTCCGACTTTGTATATGTATGTTATAGGCATGGTCAACATCTGGTTTTATTACTCAGTGGTAGAAGAGAAATGGTCAAGGTAAAATTTTACAGATTTATTAATCGACATGTTAACTGAACAGGATATAGCCGTATTTGAATGAATTTTATCATAGTTAGGATTGTCAGAAGTATTTCGATATGTTATGTTCCCTGCTAAAAGGGATACTTCTAACACGAACATAACGTTATGGTTTACAACAATGGTCAATATGTGTATATAACAAGTAATAATTGATAAGGTATGTTTCAAATTACTAATTTTCAATGAGTTATCACTTAATTTTATTGATATATTGTAATAGGGGGATTTTATTCTATTGGCATTTTAAAAAACTAAAAGCGATTATCAAAAGTCAAATAAAAACCTCGCTGAGGGTGGATCCAGAATAATGATAATATAATGTATCATTTAAAATATCATCAAGTGAAATAGGTTCAAACGAAGAAAGAGTTGTGGAGATAGAATTTTGATATCTCTTAACCCAATTATCATTTGATTTTTTTTACAACTCAAATTCACTCTTGAAAAAATGAAGAAGAATGAGTAATATGTCTAAATGAAACTTTGGTATATATGCTAACATTGTTTTTTAAAAAGGGACGAATATTCGAGAACATATTTACAGACGAGCAATTTGTAAAAATGAAAAACGTAATGATCGATTAAGGATTTTTTTTTTTTTGAAAGAATCCATGATTACAAGCAATACATTTTGGTAACGGCAAATCGGTCTCGTGATATAATTGTCACGAAGTCATTTGATTTCTGCCATTGTGACAAAATTACCATATGATCACATATGTACCAATTTCCTTTTTGATCAAAATAACTTACCGACCCCAATTTATAATGTGACCAATTTTCTGTGAAACCAATTTTCTGTGTCTGAATTCCCACACCCAATATCCGATGACCAGATGCTCTGTTTCCACATTGCCATGTAAATCAAACCTTCTTGAAATTTCTTTCAAAGGATGAGTTACCATTGGTTTATTCAGCAACGATTAAAGGAGATCAGTGGTGTGGTGAGGCATTGATACCACTCGATTATTTACCACCGAATACTACTAGTTTTAATGCCTATTCTATACACGGTGTTGGCGAACAAAGGGTGTACGAAGCTTATTCTCCTGCTATAGGCTCTTTTACTGAACCTGATTTGTAAGTAATTTTCATACATTCGCTTTGAGAGGTTTTGTATTTTAACCGATCACAGACGGAATATGTCCGGGACAATGTTCAGTCCTATTTAGGCTTTATGCTCTAGCTCGACATTCTGACGAACATGCCCACCTTAATTAAGAACCCACCTTCAGTAAGCGACCACAATAAAGAGTGTAATTAACGACTGATTAACAACCGCCTTGATTTAACGACTAGCGACAATGTATTTAAGTAAATTTAGAGAACGAACCTCTTCTTCTAACAACTGTATTCCGATTTAGTTGCCTTTCTTCGAACGCTTATTGTAAAGATGACATTATTGGTTTATAAAGCGATAAAGGCTTATCTCTGCCATCAAATAGTAGATCAAGTAGATGACAATGTAGCAAATGGCCCACCGTGAATGCTTTCCGATTATTACCGAGGATTGTAGTCAAAATTTGGCAACGTTTTCTACAAACGAAGACTATTTAACCGTAAACTTTGGTTTTACCAATTGTTCAAAATACCACTTAAAAACGGATAGTTACTCACTATGTAACGTTATGTTTCGTATTAACTTATCAATAACCAAACTATTAACACAGAATCTTCCAATTTTTAATTAATAAGCTTTTTAATGGAAACTCACTACTTGGTCAACATTTTTGAACTGTCGAGTTGTTCACCTTGTTGAACGTGTAACATTGGTCGTTAATGGCGTCTTGAATCTGTTGATTTAAGGTAATTTTCTGGTAACCCGAGGTTCAGTCATGATAATACGAGTTATAAGAAGCCAATGAAATATATGATTAATTTCCAAGGGTTTCTTCGTCCAACTATATGTCTAGTGATTTACCTAAATTTCTTGCCACTGGCACTACCAGGCATTTCTTTTATATATGATATCATATGTGACAGTATTGAGTGATTCCAAAATTTCAGTAAATGCAGTTTGATGGTATGATCAATTATTTCAAATCATTGACGTGGTAGACGAAGACAGTGTTATTACGTATTAAATTGTCCCTGCCCGCGGTCCTACTGCTAGTATCAAGGGGGTACTTAATAGACCACTTGCAGGATTTCCGTTTGCCGTGTTACCGTTTGGTTATAACAGCCGCAGTAGCCATACTTTGGATAAGGAAATCGGATGCCAGACCCATAACATGAGTAGTTTTATATTCCAACTATAATTTAACCCCGTTTCCTTATTATACACAAGGGTATTAAAAGGAAGTTTCGAATTGTTTTTATACGCCCACATGAAATGGGGAAGGGGGGCGTATATTGTCGTCACCCATGTCCGTCCGTCCCTCCGTCCACAATTGCTAGTAGACAATCTACAATTATTGAAATCAGGGAAATCGGAAAAAATTCAGTATGAGTTATTGCCCTTGAAAATCAGCGAAATCGAAAAATATTTAGTATGGGTTATTGCTCTTGTTCTTGAAAACGCGTTCAATTTTAGCTTGTAAACACACTAGAAAGAATTATTCTGGATGGATTTTGACAAAACGTGCTGAAATTGTTTAATTTCACCCAAGGATGAACCCTATTGAAAATATATTTAATATGAATTATTGCATTCGGTTTTTTCCTCACTCTACAAGTCACAATTCTTGACCTATTTTGACGAAACTTAGCATATTTGTAATCACCTAAGGATGAACTCCATTGAAAATCAGATAAATAGAAAATATCTAGTATCAGTTATTGTTGAAAACGCGTCAAAATTTTAGCTTGTAAACTCTCTATAAGGTATGATACTTTACAGAGTTTGACAAAAATTGCTGAAATTGTGAATAATCACTCAAGGATGAACCCTGTTGAAAATAAGAAATATCACAAACTATTTAATATGATTTATTGCCCATGTTCTTTAAAACGCGTTCGGTTTTTGACTTGTAAACACTTTTCAAGGCACAATTCCATATAGATTTTGATGAATTTTGTTGAAATTGTTTGTTTTCACCCAAGAGTGAACCCTTTTAATAATCAAAAATACTGAAAAAATATTTAATGAGTTATTGCCTTGTTATTAGGTTTACTACTTGACAGATTTTAAAAAGACTTTTTAAATATTGTACATTTATCACCCTAGAAAAGAAGTATATGATTGAAGGTTGAATATTTCATTTTTTTATGCATAATCAATGCTGCCAGTCGGCGTATATTACCTTGCCTGGCAAGCTATCTTTGGAATTACAGAAATCACGGTCGTCGGACTGCAAATAAACTTAAATTATTTCCTCACATAACTGTTTCCAGAACGCATTGTTTTTTCCTCAGTTGTAATCTAACGAAATATACACCAAGTTTATGAACTTTTTACGCTCCAAGCAATATATATTTATAGCAACAAATTATACGTCATACTTGGAGACAATTATAATCACTTTTTCTAGAAGATATCGTCATATTTTGTCGATGTTTAGATACAGATTCTGCATGCCGCGCTTTGATTGACTGAAATGAAATTACACGATCTAATATTTTAGATTACAATAAAGTTCGAATAAAAAGACATAACGAAACGAAATAATAATCTATGGAAATTTGAAATTGATAATATATTTCAATGACAACGAATTTTAAAAATGGTCTTTTCTTTTCATTGTAGCCACAGATTAGAGTTTTTTGAACCATGTAACATGTCCGTGTTTCCATCATATAAACCTTCTTATATTAGTGCTCTTTGGTCTGAGTATATTTCAAAATGATAATTCGTTAAAATTCAAGGTTATAAGTTACAGCAACTGCTTTCAAAACGCATGGTTTGTTCATTAAAGATCCAGTTTTACTGTTTTAGAAACACTCTTAGTTTGTTGTTGTTGATCTATCAGCTCTAGAAGGATACCGAGTGCTCTTAAAGACTAGATCTGTTCCTCACAGATCTGGTAGCTTCCGTGCTTTTTATACGCCCACACGTGGGCGTATATTGTCGTCGCCCCTGTCCGTCGGTCAACATTTGTTGTAGACACTATAGAAGCTACAATTTTATATGGATTTTTATGAAACTTGGTTTCGAGCATTGAAATTGATAAGACGGCGATCAAGTTCGATTTTTCGATGAACGGTTTTTGAGTTATTGCCCTTGACTTAGTAACATCACGTCAAACTTCTTGCTGATGCAATAGAAGCTACAATTTCATATGGATTTTTATGAATCTTGGTTTGAGCATTGGAATTGAAAAGACGGCGACCAAGTTTGCTTTTGACGATTTTTCGATGAACGTTTTTTAGTTATTGCCCTTGACTTAGTAAAATTGCGTCAAATGTTATTGTGGGTGCTACAATTTTCAATGGATTATAATTAAATTTGGTACGGGCATTGGAATTGATAAGGCGGTGGTCAAGTTTAAATTTGACGATTTTTCATGAATAGTTTTTTAGTTTTTGCCCTTGACTTAGAAAATTGCATTTTAAATGGTATTGTGGTTGCATAGAAGCTGCAGGTTTCAAACGATTATGATGAAATTTGGCGCGAGCAATGGCCTTGGTAAAATATTCAATGAAAGTTTATTGAATTATTGCTCAATTTATCATTCAAATTCAATGATGCCAGTGGGCGTATGTTACCTAGCCTGGCAGGATATCTTAAGCATTTGGTTGTATCTACTGGGTATAAAACAAACAATTTAAGGATTAAATGTAGATTATTTTTGCGTCTATTTGATGAGACCGTTCATGCAAAATTTAACGTGCGACAATTGCACGTCCACCAAACAAAAAACTCCAAAGAAAATCTATATTTAATCCTTATACTGTATTTACAGTCGGTAATGTTCATGAATCTTTAACTTTTTAAGGATGTTTTTGCTACAGTGGCTATTATACATATAAATTATTATAATCTGCAATACAGCTCCTGTAAATCAACCCAATAGGTGTGAAATTAACCCAGTAACTGCATGTCCTTGTTACATAACCTTTATTACTCCTTGTCTACTTTAATACCTTGTCTCAATAAAGAGTTAATTTGAAAAATAAAATTTGTGTTTGTTTATTTATGAATAAAGGGATACGGCGTCCTAAAATGAGCATACAATTTTAGTTCTTAAGAATGACCAATATGAGTATATATCCATCAGACATCGTGTCAAAATGTAACAGAATCACTTAAAATCTGGAAAACTCACAAAAATAAATCATTTTTGAAAAATACTTAATCAATTTTTCTAAAGCGCTTTTTAATAATCAAATGCATTTTTTTTTTGATAAGTACTGAACAGTTTACGGTCTTAAGCTAAAATAAAGATATTGTTAAAAACCTGAAGGCAAGCACTTTCCATAAGTATAAGTTAGAAGTTCATGTTATATTATGTTGTAGGTATTATATGAAATTGTAACCAATGGAGGTGATTGCGTAGAAAGATGTAATGAGATCTACAGATCACGTTCAAAAGTTATCCATATCCACCAAAGCCTATAAAAAAATATTTGTCAGGAAAATTTGCAAAGACAAAATCGAAATTCGAAAAAAAGCCCTTACAGGACCTATAAAAATTTTCTAGTTAAAATGTAAAGCAAGTTTGAAAAAATATTGTGGTTATTACCGGACGTTTCCGAGAAATTTCGGAAAATGTTTCTTCGGAATCTAAATTGATAATTTCTCTTCTATCCATCTACGAAGTTAATAGTAAATAGCATTCTTAATTCTTAAGTCCCACAAATAATCTGATCTTGCTCTAAGCGTATGCAATGAAACGCAGAAAATCAGACTAAAATGTATTTATTTGACTATTTCTGATAAACGGAATAGATCTGATGCCGTTCGGAGCTTCAACTGTTCAATACGTTGTGTATAGCAGAACTAAATAGCGCCCAGAGTTGTCCACAGTTCATAAGTGAAAATGTTCATCGACGAGTATCACTTAAAGCAATTAAAATATGTATACATTGTGAATAAAACCCACATAAACTATAAGCTTACAGATATCACAACACTATTACACAAGAATATATTTAAGTAATTATGTAAAACTATTTGCATCTTATAACGTGTTTCCAAATACTACCAACTCCCTGAAATTCAAAAATTGGTCGGACCTTGGACTTATGAATATAAATCTTGAGGAGAAACTAGAATTTGTTTGGTTACATGATGTTATATTGTATACGTCAGAAGCAGTTGGTTTGGTATCTTTGTAGCATAGAGTGGTTTCATGATACGTTTCAACATTACATTGTCCACTGTAACTTAACCTCAACTCGAAACCTATTATTCTATTCTTGCTGTCTGAAATATAATAAAACAAATGTATCAAATTATTTTCGGCTATCAAGGTATACTAACTCCTATAATGACCAAATATTTGAAATAAACTGTGTCAAAATAAGTCTTGATTCATCAGTGGGCAACGAAATAAAGAAAACACCCGTCGATACAGGCCGTTATTATAAAGAGACAGCTGGGTGTTATCTTCAATATTAGGAATAAAATATCATTATAAATTCTGCATATTGAGGAATAATTATGAGGCACAGAATATATTTTAAATCGACCAATTTGTATATAACAATCTATCACTGTTCTTATTGATAAAATATATACTAATAATTTATATCACGAAATTCATTTGTTCTTACCTTGGTCTCCAACATTTCTATTATATAAAACAATAGACTGAAAGTTATATATCCCCTCCAGATCAACACACCACCATTCTAGGCTGGAACTTTTTGTATGGATGTACCAATCATTTATTGAACCGTCCACGGCATGACACGCCCGCTGTATAACCTTATTTAAGCTGCTCATAGTAGTTGGCTTGTTTAAAGCAATGTTGTCTATGAAGGAATCTGAAACAATCCAATATCGTTTAATGGAGCATAACAATATGACTATTGAGGAGATTTTGTTTGGCGAGTTGAAATGAATAGTTGCTGAATATAATGTAATCTCTTCAGGTACGTGTTTACTGGATAGCCTATAAAAGGTTGCTTACTTTACCCCAACTCTTGCACAATCAGCTTAAAATATCAGTAATATACCATTCTGTGCATTATATCTTTGACTTCTTTCGTTTCAGTAATTGTTGTACTCCATCGGGATATAAAATTTATTAAATCAGAGCTCAGTTTAGTTCTTCGTTGTGTTTTTCTCAGATTTTTCCACTATGTTGGGGAATGGAAAGCAGTTAAGACAGAAAAGGCAGGCGAAATGTGCACTGATTGTGATTGTGCTGTGGTAATGATGAGTATGGAACGCCATTAACGCAAAAGGTCAGTTCACAGATTCTAAATAAGTTTAGTAGATTCTAACAGTTTCATAGAAAATCTATTCGTTTCGTGAAAAATCTGGCCGTTTCGTGAAAAATCTATTCGTTTCGTGAAAAATATGGCCATTTCGTGATAATTCTAGGTTTCGCGAAAATTCTGGGTTTTTGGGTGGCGCGCGATGTGTCAAAGTTCATAGAGTTACAAATAGAATAATATTGATTCCAAAACTCTTTCTGTTTTATGCCTTTTTCTTAATATAAACAAATTGTTGATTTTACAGATACACGAACTAAGAAAAGCTCAACCACGTCGATGGCTACTCTTCATAAGTTTCGAAATTTCCTCTAACAATGTCGTAAATAATACAGACTGACATTCGGCAGGTCAACGACCTTCACCTTTTGACATGAACCGATTTAAGTTAACAAACACTACACTACCACGTAAATGGAACAACATAATGTGGTATAAATAGAGCAGCGATTTGAAAACATTTTATCTACTTTGAATCTTGGTGAAAGCCTCTATCTAGTCGAGCATCAATTTTATTAATAAAATTTCACTGTTTTACATGACCTGTTATTTGAATTTGCAACAAATGTAAGATTGTTGTGCTTTGACTACATCATAGAGTCTCTTAAAAAAAACTACAGTTTACCAAAAAATAAGCGCTAGTTTGTCTTACTAGTTAACTGAAGGCATAGATAGTGTAAATATTAAATATTTGGTTGTATGCGCTAAAGAATAATCGAACCAAATCGCTACATTTAACACAAGAAAGGTGGCTAATGCAGTCAAGGCGAAAGCTTAAGACATTCTCATCATGACACAATACGCACATAATGAATTAATTATTAATTATTTTTCAGATAATAAAAAACATCAAAGTTCTAGATGCTTTGAAAATAATTGTTCAATTTGTATAATGAAACCGACTTCATTATATGTCTTTTGAAAAGCTTTTACTGTCTATTCATTTGTCCAAATAAAAATAAAGCATTTAAAGATGGGTTCCCTCATTAATTAGAGCCAAAGTAAGGTTACTAATTGATTAATTGGGGTTTCTAATGAATAATCCATGTATTCTCAAGTTCAAAAGACCTATGTAGACGTAGAAATGCTTGTAGAATCCATTTGACTCTGATCCGCTTTGAAACGCTAAATTTAGACTCCATGTTTGTTCACGTGATCAAATGACGTCATATGAATAAACGTGTATAAGAATTGATTTTGTATTTTATAATTAATGAGTTAAAAAAAAAACTTATTTAAATTAATTCATAATGTTTTTACAAAGTGATATTTAAACGTTTTATTGCCTTTTGT
>CM060202.1:7837506-7858872 GCA_030562195.1 Nipponacmea schrenckii
TCCATCAAAATAACACATATTGACTGATCCTCCGAGACCCTATTTCGATTGAAAGAAAAATACACACAGTGATGTAAAATATCTGGGTTTAACCACGCCCACAAAGTCTAATGACTTGTTTTGATTGGTTGGGGATACTTTAACTGGAAATGTCAAAATTTGTGTCTTGACCAAAAGATAAGAAATTAACACAATCAGATTTTATGACCTGTTGCATTTATATCTGTTTAATTAGAGTGTAATTTTATTCTTAAACTTTTCGCAATTTTTATTTATACATAATGATTTATATATTGCTTGAAAGCTGGGAATTTGCACATTATAAATCTGTTCGAATTTTGTTTTTAAGTTAAATAGAACTAAATATAAAAAAATATGAATGTTAAAATCGCTTATTTTCTACTAGGCGTATTTTCATCAGTTTTCGGTCTATAGCTAAAATAAAGATATTGTTAGAAAGCTGATAAAAATCACACCCAATAATGTCAATTAGAATGTTGCCAAGAGTCTTGTTCATGAGATATAACCATCTGAAGATACGAGAAATATGCAAATTACCAATTTTTGGATCCCTATTAATCCATATGTTCTGTACTAAAATTAGAAATCAAGGTATCATATGAACCTTTAGCCAATGAAGATGATTGTGCAGAAAAATAAAGGATGCATATTAGTAAGTTAGTCCTCTTCGTTCCTTGCGGAGAATAGGGCTGCTACAGACGTTCTCCATCTCACTCTATTATGAGCTGTTCTTTTTGCTTCATTCCAGGTCTTGCCAATCCTTCCTAGCTCTTTCAGTCTTATTCTTTTCAAGCTATGTAAAGGTCGTCCTTGTCTTCTATGCCCTTGGGGATGCCAGTCCAGTGCCTCTCTGATGATGTTGTTTTGAGATCAAAAGGATGCATATGGTAGAGTTCAAAAGTTATTAACTTTCAGACGGAAGTCAGTTTTGAAAAACTTTGGCAGGATCTGGTCCAAAGACAAATTTGAAATCGAAAAATATGCCACTAGAGGACCTAGATAATTATCCAAATTATATTTTAAAACAAGTCTGAAAAAATAGGATTAAAAATGGCGGACGAGTAGTATTTTTCCAATAATTTGCATATTTCAAGATGGCGATCAAACGGTTAGGAATTTGCATATATGGCATACATACAAAATGAAGATATTGATGGTACTAATTCTGTGGAATAAAAAAATTGCAAGTTTGTGCAAAAATTTAATCCGAAAATTCCGATTTCTGTGATTTTCTTCATTTTTTGGTCACTTTCGGACGTTTCCGGCTAATTTCGGAAAATGTTTTATCGGAATCTTTAATGATAATTTTTTGTCTACTCATCTACCAATTTTTGTGAAAAAATAAGACGTAAATTTAAAAAAAAAACACGTGCTTTTTCATAAATCACGCACAATTAATATAGAACTAAGAACAAAATTTTCTAATATTTAAAAGCGCAATTTTGATCAAAATATAAAGTGTTATACACCATTGGAAAGAATAAATTACGCGTAATAAGGACATTAAAGAAATTTTGACGTATGAAAACTAGGTCACGTGATAGAGCTCTTCGAAGTTAAAAAGTGCAATTTTCAAATGGCTGTAAAACCGGAAGTTGACATTGCACAACACAAATGAAGACATCAATGAATAGATCTCGACAAGGGCAACAACTTTTGTGCAGGTCACATGGTCACCAAAGGTCAAGGTCACGATATATGAACGTTGGAAAATTAGGCACTGAGTGAAAAAAAAAGAACCGGAAATGAAAGGTAAGCTAAATCGAAATTCAAAATTCGGCTTCCTAAGAATTGTTAGCAATCGATTGAAGATTACATAGACATCAAAATTACAATTGTCCGATTAACCCCTAAGGCCCAATTTTTCACTTTACAAAGGTAAGTGGTTTAATGATGGCGACTGATCTGTTACTTCCGGTTCAATTTTTGTTAATTTTAAAATCATTATGGGTTAATAGTAACTAATTGCAAAAAAAAAAATTCAAATATCTTTAGAATTCCGGAAGTGAAAATTCGAAGTTTAGCGACGTATGACGCCGAAACCGGAAGTGATGTCGACATTTTGAAAACAGATTTTTCTTGACAAGAAAAATGTTTATCTAACTGCAAATTTTGATTTGGATCTAATCAAAATTGCAAAAGTTAGAAAAAGTGTTAAATTTTAAAATTCAAAAGTCAGCAACAAAAGTCAAAATTTCAAAATTTTTAAACTGCTATTATGTAAATCTAAGTTATAAGTAGTACATAAAAAAAGTCCGAACCAGATTGGATAAAATAACGAGCCGTGAGTTAGTAAACAAAAATAAAATTTGTGACGTTCTACGTCATTTCCGGTAGAACAAAAATGCGTCATTTTACATTTAAACAACAACGAGCACAAGATTACGTTACAATATCACGCTAGATTGTGTAAGACATTTGCAGTTATGGCTGGGGAGCGTGACCAGAAAGAGACAAAAAAAAAAAAAAAACTAGATCCCCAGGCTTCGCGAGGTTCTGACGCAGTGCGTAGCAGTTTTGATATACGCTTTAAAACTGCCCCTTAAAGTATCCGTAGAACAGTAACGTTATTTTACAGAGTATAAGTCGTTTTATTTCATATCATAATTGGTTCGCTGAAACTAGTGTCATGTAGATCGCCCAAACGCATAATTCAACAACCAGTTGAAATTCGCAATTTTCAAATGGTGATAAAACGGAAAGTATACATCGTACATCAAAATATAATATATCAATGGATAGATCTTTTCGAGAGCTATCACATTTGTGCAGCTCACAAGGTCACCAAAGGTCAAGGTTACAATATACGACCATTCGAAGTTTTTATATATTACTTTCGGTCAAAATATCAAAATCAAAATCAAAATTCAAAAATCGGTTTCCAAATATAATTCAGGAATCGATATAACATTCTATAGACATCAAAATGACGCGAATCGTAACATCTCCAGAGGCCCAATTTCGATTTAAAGAAAATTACGCACAGTTAGTAGAGAAGAAAATATAAAATTTCCAAATATTAAAAAGCGCATTTTTGGTGGAAATGTGTGGTTTAATATATCATTGCAAAGAGCAGATGAACCCTAATAAGATTCAATATAAATATTTGATATTTATGAATTAATTCACGTGACAGAGCTCGTTAAAAATAAAAATCACAAATTTCAATCGGCTATAAAACCGGAAGTAGACATCGGACAACACAAATGAATATATCAGGGGGTAGATATTATCAAGGGCAATAAGTCGTGTTCAGGTCACATGGTCACCAAAGGTCAAGGTCACAAAATATGGGCCTTTAAAGTTTTTGTCATTACCAATAAAATTAAAATGGAAATAAAAGAAAATCAAAATCAAAATTCAAAAATCGGCTCCCAAATAAAGTTGCGCAATCGACTCTAGTCATTAGATATGAAAAAATAACGAAAATCGCTTTATCCCCTGAATTTGAATTTGAAATTTTACAAAAGTTTCACATTTCAATATGGCGGCTTATCGTTTGCTTCCGGTCTGGATTTTTTTATCTTCGTTTTTTTTATGACTATTTCAAGCATATCGCAAAAAGAATTTTTGAAATATCTTGAAAATTCCGGAAGTTGATTTTTAAATTTTAAAAGCGAATAACGACAAAACCGGAAGTGATGTCGAAAATTTAAAAAATAATTCTTGATCGCATTAATAGTGTCTATCTCTCTGTAAGTTTTCGGATGCATCGGAATAAAATTGTAGAAGTTGAAAAAAATGCAAAAATTGAAATGAAAAAAGTCAGCTACAAAAGTAATGAAATTAGCAGTTTTAAACTGCAGTTATGTAGCTAGCAGTTAAAAGAAGCTAGCAAAAGAAGTTCTGTCAAAATCAGTTGAAAAATAGAGGTAATAAACAACAAAAACCAAAACAACGCCATTGCCCACAGCTCGTTTCCGGTCACTCTGAATGACGTCATTTTACATTTAACAAATAGAAGTCTCGCAGTTTGAATGGCAGACAGCAACAGGTAGTTTGTAGCATGTTGCCTTCTAGGAGAAAAATCGAATGTGAAATTCGAAAAAAAAAAAAAAAAAAAAAAAAAAAAAAAACATTTCGAAAACAAAGCAGTGCGTTCGATGAACGCACTGCAAATAGTCATTTCGAAAACAAAGCAGTGCGTTCGAAGAACGCACTGCAAAAAACAATATACGTGTAGTATTAACACTACAATATCAGGTAGCGCCAACAACAATTTGTGGATTTTTCCAGGAATAAAAGAAACATTTAGGATTTGTAATTTTATAAACTAAATACTACTAAGTCCCTATTTAAACTGATCATGTAGGTCTAAGCTTCTGGAACAGTTTAAAAAAGGGTTATTGATGCAAAGATTTGAGATCTTTTACTAGGTTAATAATGAAATAAGATAAACAGATTTTCTTCTCGTTATATACTCCCATGCTTAAAATATCATATATTATCATTATCTATTTATGACGTGACGTCATAAAATAAAGGAAAATGTCAGCTTCCATACATTAACAGTCAGTGATGTCAATTAAATTTGAAAAAAATGATAATGATAAAAATTTCTCAAAGCTGTCTTTTCCCTTAAAAGTGGTTAAATACAAGAGGTCAAAGTTTAACAACGAGTATCCTAAAATCCCCAATAAAGGAAATCCTATATTAAACAGAGCATTTGATAGGTTGAATATGAAGTGGCTCAAGAGATTTATAACCATCACAGGAACCATACAGGAAAAAACCCAAAAATAAAACATCCTGATTCTAATTATCAAGTTAATAAGTTTTGATTAGAAACTCATGCCATAAAACGCACTGTAGCATAAACAAAGATATGTATATTCTCTTCTCCTTTTATACCGATACATAACAATCTAATAGATTTGCCGATAAGCCCACCAAGCGCTATGGATGCCGGATTTTATTAACAATAAATAATGTACATTTATACAAAAACTTATAGACAATCAACTATGTACATATTATGTGCAAAAATTATAGACAAAAAACATGTAAATTTATAAATGATATAATACAACCACGTTGTATAAATTGCCTTCTATTAATCGTATCCGAAAGCCAATTATCATGAAATTACAATTATTATCATTCTTATTCTAATACTGACTCTTTGACATTCAAATATAAAAAATAATTAATATATACATATAAATATAACGGTTTCATTGAAAATCGAAAACTTTTATCATCCATCATAATTAAATACTCTGTCGTGAACGACCTTGCCGGGCAGAAAAAACCAGAGATCAAAAACATTTATGAAAGAAATAATGAAAATGTACTCTGGAAACCTGGGTCTGATACCAATTGCAAAAGCCGTCTCGAGAGTGAATACTCAGACTTGTATTCCTCAAAATTTAGTTAAATACTATTTAAACAAATTTAAACTTTGTATCTCGTTGGAAGGTAGACTAGAGAATGGCGTTTGTATACAAACAGTTACCAAACACGGTAACCATCACGTGGTCTAATTATCACGTGTTTACATTAACAAATCAAACATACAATAATTTCCCGCTTTACTATCGAATCGCGGGAAATATTAAGTATATTCTCTTCTCCTTTTATACCGATACATAACAATCTAATAGATTTGCCGATAAGCCCACCAAGCGCTATAGAGAAAACCAAAGAAAGGGTTGTGTATGAAGAGATAGCAACTAATAATGTTTACAATTATTTATGATTTACAATTAAACTTTTAACCTATAAACCTAAATGCGCTGAAACCTCTAGGCGGTTGCTCAGTGAATCTGAAATATAGCCATCTTTGCAAAAATCAGTTTTCCATCTGCCGTGACGTTTTATACATCTTTCATTTGCGTTCGTGTTTGCGGCAGCCGTAGCGCCGCCTGACCTTAAAGAATGTAATCCGATATTCAAATGTGGTGCGATAGACTTTAATCTTTTAAGTATGTTAGCTCTAGCTGTAGAATAGCTTAATTTCTTATTCATATATATTAACTTGCAATTATCTTTTGACCTAAAAATTGGTTTGAATAAATAATGATCAGATTTCAAATCTAAATTAGACAAAGCCATGTAACGTCGAAACATAAGCACAGGACATGCAACAGTGTTTCCTTCAGCAATTAAAATTTCATTCCCCTGTCTGTACTGATCTGATTTACTATGTGTTATGTTAACCTTTCGGTAGTTTTCGAATAAAACCACATCACAACATCTTAGGTTGCTAAGTTCGTCATATCTTAAAAAACCTGCGAAGCTTAAAACGATCATAGCCAAATCTCTAATTATCATCAAATCACTTGAATCTTTATGTGCATTGCAAAGCTCTATTATAACTTCGACTGGAATTGGATCCTTCTTTACTATCGGTCGACTGTTTAACCGTTTAGCCGACTGCAATAATGACTTGACATATGAATTCGATGTAGGATCTGCTAAAGAATTCATTTCGTGTGCCCATTTTAATGCATAAACTGAAGCATTTACCACACTCGGTGAGCACTTAGCGTCTAGTAATGATGTTACATATAAAGCTACATGTATAGGCTGAGCCGGTAGATCGGTTATACCCTGTTTGCCGCAGAATGACTTCCATTTGTTGAAATACGACAAGTATTTCTTGTTTGTATTATCACTTTTGGAATCCACCAAATAATCAGATAAATGAACAGCCAAACCATTTAATTCGGAAGAAACGACACCACTTTCTTCTACAGCTCTTTTGACATAATAGTCTAATCTCAGTCCTGAAAGGTTCAGAACAAAACGAAGTAAACTCCATTCATTTCATTTCATTTCTTAATCCTGAAATTAAAATACAATTCGTAGAGCAATTATTCTGAAAGATAAAGGACTTTTAACAAACACTCCATTTTTGCCCATTCCTTTATTTATAATTCTTTTTGGTGGCAAAATATAAAATACCTTGACAAAATCTCTATAATTGCCGTTTGTAGTCAAAAGCGGCCAAAACGGAGCAGACTTCCATTCGGGCAACAACAATGTGCCGTGAGCCTTGTCTGAATGCATCTTTTTTTAAAACTTTAGCAATTAAATTTGGTGGAGGAACCAACCAATTGTTGTCCATACACCAATTAACACTAAAAGCGTCTATAGCTTCTGTACCTGGATACCATATTTTTGAATTAAATCGTAAACAATGTGTATTATAGTGGGTAGCAAATCTGTCTATATCGAATGGCCCCCATGTGGAATTTAATTGTTGGAATACGTCGTCTTTTATTGACCAGTCATCATGATCTACCACCCTACTCAATTTGTCAGCGAGTATATTTTGTTCTCTGGGAATCCATTCTGATGTAATTTTAACATTTTGTGCGATGCACGTATTCTTTACGTCCATTGCCAAATTTTGCAGTTTAACTTTGGGACTACCCACCTTCAGGATATGTGGGACATTTTTGTTGTCTGATAACAACTTAACTTGACCATTTTTAAATGAATATTGAAAATTCAATAAAAATCGTCTCACACATTCGAGTTCACGCCATGTTGAACTCTGGACTGATTCAAATTCACTCCATAAACCACTTAGTGAGTGCGACATCAAATTCGTCGACTTACCCTCTGCGGTAAAATAACCGCCAAAACCTACATCTGAGGCATCACAAAATATCTCAAAATCAAAAATGTCGTTAACAACGACTGTGCAAATATCAGCCCCTTGCTGATTAAGCTTTCTCAAAAAGCTGTACCAATGTTCTATTTCTAATAACGCTTCATGCGATAATTTGATTTTAGCATTCCAGCTAGCCATACCCATAACACAGTCATACAAATATCGTGTGTACAAACGAACATCGTCACCAAGAACGATCTGCATAGATATAATTTGTCCTACTATGCTTGCTACTAATCTTACGTTAAACAACGTTTTTCCGTTAAAATTAACCACGTCCAAAATATCTTTTAAGCGTAATTCGGCCTTATTAATCCGTGACTCTGACACGAAAATTCTGCCCAATTCTGTATCCCAAACATAACCAACCCACTGTATCTTTTGACGTGGGTACCAATTGCACTTTTCATGTGCAATTAAAAAACCTAAATGCTCTAGCTTATTTCTGACTTCTAAACTTAGTTCATTGCATTTTTCAAAATTTGATTCTCCACCTAATCCGTCGTCCAGAAACATGACGAGTTTACTTCCCCTCGATCTAAAATATTTAACGACTTCCCTCAAAACTTTAGTGAAAATATAGCCGGCTGTTGAAATGCCGAATGGTAAAACATTGTAAATGTAATACTTTGTTTTTCCTTCAAAAATCCACGAAAATCCTAAATACTGCTTATGTAATTCAAAAATTTCTAAATGATGATAAGCAGACCTGATATCAAAGGAAAACAGATAATCATCTTTAATAAATAAATCTCTAGCAACTTTCGAATCATCATATTTAAAACGATATTTAAAAAGATGAGGATGAATATGCCTACAATCTTATACTAATCTCAATTTTTGTTTGTTAGATGCGACTGTTAAAGGATTAATAATTTTTGGTTTTATTTGTACTTCTGATACTAAACCCTTTTTTAACAATGTTTTAATTTCCGATTGAACAAATTCACTGTTATCAATTGCCGATTTATTATTCTTAATGAAAATATCTTTAGGCTCTGTTTTAAACGGAATCTTGTATCCGTTTTGTATGACATCAAGAATATACATATTGTCAGTGATAGACTGCCATTCATCTATGTGATCTCTCAATCTGCCTATAGGTGTCAAAATCTCTGCTGTGTTATGACTAACTTCCCCGTTATAACAGTCATCAGAAGATAACGGTAGAATACTGTTATTGATAGCCTCGTTTTCACTAAAAAACGCGCGTGAATCAATATTCACTTTACTTTTCAAAAATTCAAAAGGGTAAATTGTACTTAACTTCTTTTCTTTATTTTCGGAACAATTATCCGCCCAATGACCATATTTGCCACAACTAAAACATCTTCCTGGCTTTACAGTCGTCGTTGATTTCTCGTTAGCCTTGCGTTGATAGGGTGTAGTTCTTGGTGTTCTTTTCTTCAATTTCTCGGCTTTAGATTTTCTTTCTGCTCTAGCTTGGGCTCTAAAAATCTTCTTCTCATCATCAGAATTCTCTGCGATCGGATGTGCGACATACTCTGATACTACTTTCCATCCAAGTTCAGATGAATCGGCCAACTTTATCAACTTCTGCCTTTCCAGAACTAAATCAATACCTTCTTTTAACTTTGATTTTGCAGTCTCCAAACTACTCATATCTAATTGTGGTTTATCAAGCTGCACCTGAGTTTCTCTCAGCTTTGTTAAGACCTTGGCCTCGTGTCTGTACTGGTTCTCGTTACCCTTGCGTTGAAATGAATACGTGTCACAAATGGTGTCTTGAATTTGGTTTATTTGTAGATTTGAAATATCTTTCTGAGATTCCTGAATGTTTTGCTGAAAAGCTGATAATCTGGAATCCATAAGTACTGTAATATTGGACAGCAAATCATTTTGTGAAACCTTAATAGCTTCTTGAACCTCGCGGTCAATAGCTTCTCGAACTCCAGCATCCATAACTTTGTATCTCGTTGGAAGGTAGACTAGAGAATGGCGTTTGTATACAAACAGTTACCAAACACGGTAACCATCACGTGGTCTAATTATCACGTGTTTACATTAACAAATCAAACATACAATAATTTCCCGCTTTACTATCGAATCGCGGGAAATATTAATTATCTTCTTCATAGATAATTAGTAGTTAATCATTTATGGTGGGTTGATTTGGGTCTTTATGCATTTAAAAGGGATAATAGGTTTTAAAATATTGTTAACTCAGCCAATAAGAGCTCTATTCATCAGTCAACATACCTGCTGCCATAAATAACATAAAAAAATTTTAAATAATATCCAAAAAACTAAGTAATTTTTTTTATTGAAAAACGCTTAAACTGGTTTAGCTTTTTTTTTTTCAAAAATGACTTTATTTTGTGAGTTTTCCAGATTAAAATGGATTCTGTAATTTTATAACACCAAGTAAGTTCACTGATGAATATACACACATAACCCATATTGACCATTCTTGAGAATTAAAATTTTATGTTCATGCTGAGACGCAGTATCCCTTTAATAGTCTTAAGAAGAACTAGAAATGAATGAAAATGATCATGGACACACATGGATTTGAAAGCTCAAAATTTACACAGAAGGTTGTGGACACCATTACTGAGAAGCTCGGCTGGATATTTTCCATTTCAGAGACTAAGCTGTGATTGGTCAAACGGATTTATTCCTTTTAACAAGTTTTATTTTATCAGTGATTTAGTGCACACAGTTCAACATTGAAATTTCAACCTTCAAATCCATGCATGTCTAGAATAATCTGGTTTGAAATTTAAAAAGAGAATTTCTTGAGACTACCATATATGTATATAAAAGAATAAAAGAACAAATATACGAATAGAAAGTAAAATTGCCCCAATTCCTGCGATTCTAGTTTTTCTGAAAATTATATCAAACACAAATCAAACCTATAGAAATGGCAAACCCTGCCCCTTTAAAATAAGTTATTCTGAAGAATTTTAACCCAATAACATCATGAGTTATCAAGATGGCTTAGAGATTCTGTTAAAGAAATAGTCAGGTTTATTGTATAAAATGTGGTTTATAAAAAAAACTTTTTCAATTTTTAACCAACAAGATTTTAACAGAATGACCTGATGTTATTTCTGCCAAAGTCGCTCATTCATCAAGGCAACCGTCTTTATTTGGCACTACATAATTTATATGTGAAAATTATGTCATACTTTGAAATTCAAAAAAAAAAAAAAAAATCAATATACGTGTAGTATTAACACTACAATATCAGGTAGCGCCAACAACAATTTGTGGATTTTTCCAGGAATAAAAGAAACATTTAGGATTTGTAATTTTATAAACTAAATACTACTAAGTCCCTATTTAAACTGATCATGTAGTTCTAAGCTTCTGGAACAGTTTAAAAAAGGGTTATTGATGCAAAGATTTGAGATCTTTTACTAGGTTAATAATGAAATAAGATAAACAGATTTTCTTCTCGTTATATACTCCCATGCTTAAAATATCATATATTATCATTATCTATTTATGACGTGACGTCATAAAATAAAGGAAAATGTCAGCTTCCATACATTAACAGTCAGTGATGTCAATTAAATTTGAAAAAAATGATAATGATAAAAATTTCTCAAAGCTGTCTTTTCCCTTAAAAGTGGTTAAATACAAGAGGTCAAAGTTTAACAACGAGTATCCTAAAATCCCCAATAAAGGAAATCCTATATTAAACAGAGCATTTGATAGGTTGAATATGAAGTGGCTCAAGAGATTTATAACCATCACAGGAACCATACAGGAAAAAACCCAAAAATAAAACATCCTGATTCTAATTATCAAGTTAATAAGTTTTGATTAGAAACTCATGCCAAAAAACGCACTGTAGCATAAACAAAGATATGTATATTCTCTTCTCCTTTTATACCGATACATAACAATCTAATAGATTTGCCGATAAGCCCACCAAGCGCTATGGATGCCGGATTTTATTAACAATAAATAATGTACATTTATACAAAAACTTATAGACAATCAACTATGTACATATTATGTGCAAAAATTATAGACAAAAAACATGTAAATTTATAAATGATATAATACAACCACGTTGTATAAATTGCCTTCTATTAATCGTATCCGAAAGCCAATTATCATGAAATTACAATTATTATCATTCTTATTCTAATACTGACTCTTTGACATTCAAATATAAAAAATAATTAATATATACATATAAATATAACGGTTTCATTGAAAATCGAAAACTTTTATCATCCATCATAATTAAATACTCTGTCGTGAACGACCTTGCCGGGCAGAAAAAACCAGAGATCAAAAACATTTATGAAAGAAATAATGAAAATGTACTCTGGAAACCTGGGTCTGATACCAATTGCAAAAGCCGTCTCGAGAGTGAATACTCAGACTTGTATTCCTCAAAATTTAGTTAAATACTATTTAAACAAATTTAAACTTTGTATCTCGTTGGAAGGTAGACTAGAGAATGGCGTTTGTATACAAACAGTTACCAAAACGGTAACCATCACGTGGTCTAATTATCACGTGTTTACATTAACAAATCAAACATACAATAATTTCCCGCTTTACTATCGAATCGCGGGAAATATTAAGTATATTCTCTTCTCCTTTTATACCGATACATAACAATCTAATAGATTTGCCGATAAGCCCACCAAGCGCTATAGAGAAAACCAAAGAAAGGGTTGTGTATGAAGAGATAGCAACTAATAATGTTTACAATTATTTATGATTTACAATTAAACTTTTAACCTATAAACCTAAATGCGCTGAAACC
Source organism: Nipponacmea schrenckii (assembly GCA_030562195.1). NCBI lineage: Eukaryota > Metazoa > Mollusca > Gastropoda > Lottiidae > Nipponacmea > Nipponacmea schrenckii. The sequence continues at coordinate 7,849,905 of CM060202.1, forward strand.
TCTAGGCGGTTGCTCAGTGAATCTGAAATATAGCCATCTTTGCAAAAATCAGTTTTCCATCTGCCGTGACGTTTTATACATCTTTCATTTGCGTTCGTGTTTGCGGCAGCCGTAGCGCCGCCTGACCTTAAAGAATGTAATCCGATATTCAAATGTGGTGCGATAGACTTTAATCTTTTAAGTATGTTAGCTCTAGCTGTAGAATAGCTTAATTTCTTATTCATATATATTAACTTGCAATTATCTTTTGACCTAAAAATTTGTTTGAATAAATAATGATCAGATTTCAAATCTAAATTAGACAAAGCCATGTAACGTCGAAACATAAGCACAGGACATGCAACAGTGTTTCCTTCAGCAATTAAAATTTCATTCCCCTGTCTGTACTGATCTGATTTACTATGTGTTATGTTAACCTTTAAGTAGTTTTCGAATAAAACCACATCACAACATCTTAGGTTGCTAAGTTCGTCATATCTTAAAAAACCTGCGAAGCTTAAAACGATCATAGCCAAATCTCTAATTATCATCAAATCACTTGAATCTTTATGTGCATTGCAAAGCTCTATTATAACTTCGACTGGAATTGGATCCTTCTTTACTATCGGTCGACTGTTTAACCGTTTAGCCGACTGCAATAATGACTTGACATATGAATTCGATGTAGGATCTGCTAAAGAATTCATTTCGTGTGCCCATTTTAATGCATAAACTGAAGCATTTACCACACTCGGTGAGCACTTAGCGTCTAAAGCTACATGTATAGGCTGAGCCGGTAGATCGGTTATACCCTGTTTGCCGCAGAATGACTTCCATTTGTTGAAATACGACAAGTATTTCTTGTTTGTATTATCACTTTTGGAATCCACCAAATAATCAGATAAATGAACAGCCAAACCATTTAATTCGGAAGAAACGACACCACTTTCTTCTACAGCTCTTTTGACATAATAGTCTAATCTCAGTCCTGAAAGGTTCAGAACAAAACGAAGTAAACTCCATTCATTTCATTTCATTTCTTAATCCTGAAATTAAAATACAATTCGTAGAGCAATTATTCTGAAAGATAAAGGACTTTTAACAAACACTCCATTTTTGCCCATTCCTTTATTTATAATTCTTTTTGGTGGCAAAATATAAAATTCCTTGACAAAATCTCTATAATTGCCGTTTGTAGTCAAAAGCGGCCAAAACGGAGCAGATTTCCATTCGGGCAACAACAATGTGCCGTGAGCCTTGTCTGAATGCATCTTTTTTAAAACTTTAGAAATTAAATTTGGTGGAGGAACCAACCAATTGTTGTCCATACACCAATTAACACTAAAAGCGTCTATAGCTTCTGTACCTGCATACCTTTTTTTTTGAATTAAATCGTAAACAATGTGGATTATAGTGGGTAGCAAATCTGTCTATATCGAATGGCCCCCATGTGGAATTTAATTGTTGGAATACGTCGTCTTTTATTGACCAGTCATCATGATCTACCACCCTACTCAATTTGTCAGCGAGTATATTTTGTTCTCTGGGAATCCATTCTGATGTAATTTTAACATTTTGTGCGATGCACGTATTCTTTACGTCCATTGCCAAATTTTGCAGTTTAACTTTGGGACTACCCACCTTCAGGATATGTGGGACATTTTTGTTGTCTGATAACAACTTAACTTGACCATTTTTAAATGAATATTGAAAATTCAATAAAAATCGTCTCACACATTCGAGTTCACGCCATGTTGAACTCTGATTCAAATTCACTCCATAAACCACTTAGTGAGTGCGACATCAAATTCGTCGACTTACCCTCTGCGGTAAAATAACCGCCAAAACCTACATCTGAGGCATCACAAAATATCTCAAAATCAAAAATGTCGTTAACAACGACTGTGCAAATATCAGCCCCTTGCTGATTAAGCTTTCTCAAAAAGCTGTACCAATGTTCTATTTCTAATAACGCTTCATGCGATAATTTGATTTTAGCATTCCAGCTAGCCATACCCATAACACAGTCATACAAATATCGTGTGTACAAACGAACATCGTCACCAAGAACGATCTGCATAGATATAATTTGTCCTACTATGCTTGCTACTAATCTTACGTTAAACAACGTTTTTCCGTTAAATAAACCACGTCCAAAATATCTTTTAAGCGTAATTCGGCCTTATTAATCCGTGACTCTGACACGAAAATTCTGCCCAATTCTGTATCCCAAACATAACCAACCCACTGTATCTTTTGACGTGGGTACCAATTGCACTTTTCATGTGCAATTAAAAAAACCTAAATGCTCTAGCTTATTTCTGACTTCTAAACTTAGTTCATTGCATTTTTCAAAATTTGATTCTCCACCTAATCCGTCGTCCAGAAACATGACGAGTTTACTTCCCCTCGATCTAAAATATTTAACGACTTCCCTCAAAACTTTAGTGAAAATATAGCCGGCTGTTGAAATGCCGAATGGTAAAACATTGTAAATGTAATACTTTGTTTTTCCTTCAAAAATCCACGAAAATCCTAAATACTGCTTATGTAATTCAAAAATTTCTAAATGATGATAAGCAGACCTGATATCAAAGGAAAACAGATAATCATCTTTAATAAATAAATCTCTAGCAACTTTCGAATCATCATATTTAAAACGATATTTAAAAGATGAGGATTAATATGCCTACAATCTAATACTAATCTCAATTTTTGTTTGTTAGATGCGACTGTTAAAGGATTAATAATTTTTGGTTTTATTTGTACTTCTGATACTAAACCCTTTTTTAACAATGTTTTAATTTCTGATTGAACAAATTCACTGTTATCAATTGCCGATTTATTATTCTTAATGAAAATATCTTTAGGCTCTGTTTTAAACGAAATCTTGTATCCGTTTTGTATGACATCAAGAATATACATATTGTCAGTGATAGACTGCCATTCATCTATGTGATCTCTCAATCTGCCTATAGGTGTCAAAATCTCTGCTGTGTTATGACTAACTTCCCCGTTATAACAGTCATCAGAAGATAACGGTAGAATACTGTTATTGATAGCCTCGTTTTCACTAAAAAACGCGCGTGAATCAATATTCACTTTACTTTTCAAAAATTCAAAAGGGTAAATTGTACTTAACTTCTTTTCTTTATTTTCGGAACAATTATCCGCCCAATGACCATATTTGCCACAACTAAAACATCTTCCTGGCTTTACAGTCGTCGTTGATTTCTCGTTAGCCTTGCGTTGATAGGGTGTAGTTCTTGGTGTTCTTTTCTTCAATTTCTCGGCTTTAGATTTTCTTTCTGCTCTAGCTTGGGCTCTAAAAATCTTCTTCTCGTCATCAGAATTCTCTGCGATCGGATGTGCGACATACTCTGATACTACTTTCCATCCAAGTTCAGATGAATCGGCCAACTTTATCAACTTCTGCCTTTCCAGAACTAAATCAATACCTTCTTTTAACTTTGATTTTGCAGTCTCCAAACTACTCATATCTAATTGTGGTTTATCAAGCTGCACCTGAGTTTCTCTCAGCTTTGTTAAGACCTTGGCCTCGTGTCTGTACTGGTTCTCGTTACCCTTGCGTTGAAATGAATACGTGTCACAAATGGTGTCTTGAATTTGGTTTATTTGTAGATTTGAAATATCTTTCTGAGATTCCTGAATGTTTTGCTGAAAAGCTGATAATCTGGAATCCATAAGTACTGTAATATTGGACAGCAAATCATTTTGTGAAACCTTAATAGCTTCTTGAACCTCGCGGTCAATAGCTTCTCGAACTCCAGCATCCATAACTTTGTATCTCGTTGGAAGGTAGACTAGAGAATGGCGTTTGTATACAAACAGTTACCAAACACGGTAACCATCACGTGGTCTAATTATCACGTGTTTACATTAACAAATCAAACATACAATAATTTCCCGCTTTACTATCGAATCGCGGGAAATATTAATTATCTTCTTCATAGATAATTAGTAGTTAATCATTTATGGTGGGTTGATTTGGGTCTTTATGCATTTAAAAGGGATAATAGGTCTTAAAATATTGTTAACTCAGCCAATAAGAGCTCTATTCATCAGTCAACATACCTGCTGCCATAAATAACATAAAAAAATTTAAATAATATCCAAAAAACTAAGTAATTTTTTTTATTGAAAAACGCTTAAACTGGTTTAGCTTTTTTTTTTTCAAAAATGACTTTATTTTGTGAGTTTTCCAGATTAAAATGGATTCTGTAATTTTATAACACCAAGTAAGTTCACTGATGAATATACACACATAACCCATATTGACCATTCTTGAGAATTAAAATTTTATGTTCATGCTGAGACGCAGTATCCCTTTAATAGTCTTAAGAAGAACTAGAAATGAATGAAAATGATCATGGACACACATGGATTTGAAAGCTCAAAATTTACACAGAAGGTTGTGGACACCATTACTGAGAAGCTCGGCTGGATATTTTCCATTTCAGAGACTAAGCTGTGATTGGTCAAACGGATTTATTCCTTTTAACAAGTTTTATTTTTCTCATTTAACTATAAGTTGTTTGATGTAGTGACACACGGTGTCTTTTATTTGCACACTCGACACACTACACACTTTGAGACGATTCGCCAATAAAAGTTCGTACAAATTTGAGAATCATGCCTTTGAAATAAAAAACGAAGCTATCCGAGACCATTCGTACACTTTTACCGCCAATAAGATATTGGAATTAAAGAATCTCATCTATAAAAAAAAACGAAGTTATACTGAACTGTTTTTTTTTTTTTTGAGTGGCAAATTAGAAATTTGCCACTCTTTGTTTTCATTAGACTTTCTTTTTTTTTTTCGGGAAGCTCCCTAGCCCAACTCGAAAATGGTATAGACATTTAGTTTGAAAAATACGATAAGATACGTACTGGAATATAAAATGAATATATAAAACTAAAATTTTTACGCATCAGTAGTTAGTAATTGCATAATAATAATTGAATAATTTCATAACTTTGTTGCTAATTATCCGATCGCTTTGAAAATTACAGAATATAGAGAAGTCGCCTATAGAAATAAAACCGCATCATAAATTTTTTTTACCACTTCCGGTTCTTGCGTGAGAACTTCCGGTTTTTTAGAACCACTTTGGGTCACCCAGCTTCCGGTGTATGTAAGAAATCAGTACAAAAGCTATACATATATACTATCAGGCATAATTAGAACCCTTTTAGAATAAAAAAATCAAAACCGGAATTGATACTTTATGTGTCATCACAGAACGGTAACATTCAGCAAAATTTTAATAAGTTCTCTAATTTTTATCCGATTTGTCCGATTTTGGACTAGTTGGCCTATAATGGTCAACAACAATTTGTTTGTACCCGTTTTAGTTTTTAAAAAAATTCAAAAGCCTATATCAAGGGACCTTGACCTTCAATTACCTTAATAATTTTCAAGTCAAATAATGTACTTGACCTAAGCTGTTCATACATATGCTTATAATGGTTGTTAAAAAGTTTGTTTTGAGTGTTTAAAAAAGGCTATATCATGTGACCTTGTATCAAGTGGCCCCATAGGGGTTGTTTGCCACTCTCAGTACTGTTCACAGTTCTAGTTTTTTTTTTTATAAACATAAGTCGTACATATTAAGTTCTATATGAGTCCATCAGTCTAATAGAAAATTTTAACTTTTTGTTATTTCAATGATTCCAAATTTCACATTTCCATTTAGATGCATTCGTTTTAGTCTGAGACTAAGGAATATTAGTCGCCTTTATTACCTCTATGCATAGAGGTATTAATAGAATTAGAGCGCTAACTCCAAAACGAGGCTGAAGTCGCTATGTAAATCTCGATCGGTGTGTGATAGTCCGATGACCTTAAATAAGTCGTCTTCACTCATAATTTCAGTCCAGCTGTAAATGGGTACGGATAATCCGGGAAAGATCGCTGCCAAGAGGTTTGGCCAAGGACCAGCTGGTAGAAAGGATCCCTGTCAAGGCGGACTTGTGAACCTAAGTTATCCTTGTAAAATATAGTTGTTTCTTTCTTTCTTTCTTTTTGTACGCCACCACCATCTTGTTTGTACGGCAAAAGACGCCAAACGTCGTACAACATACAATCGATGTTTTTTTTAGAAGCAAATTCACAATTACCGTCATTTCCTGCTAGGCATTTAATTGTCAAGAGTAACAAAGTTCTGATATTGTCTTGAAAGAGAGAAATATCGTTAGGAATTCAATTTCTTTCACCGCTAAGCTTAAAATAGGCATAATTTAAGAAGACTTAACCTACGTAAAAATTGAGGCTACGCCAATTTCTTGTTGGTCATTACGATGATGTTGTCAATAGAACCCCGTTCAAATCAAACTCTTTCGCCTTATAACCTTATTTGTTGTCAGATCCTCTTACTCCAATTGCGTTAGGTAAAATGAATCATTTATTCATTTCCTCCACTTGGCTCTACCTCCAACCAAGAGTCTATATACCCCGTTCAGACGTCAAAAGTTAAGCTCTCTTAACTATCAGCCCTTCTCGGAGAGAACTTTGTCGTGTGAACGCGGAGCAGGCGATTTTAAGCTATTCTCGTGCCGCCACATTTATCAACATAGGGCATAATAATTGATACAACATCGCAAATATAATGGCATCGTGTTCCTTGATTTTCCATACACTTTTTACGGTTTAAAAGAAGAAGTGAAATTATTTTTAACGAATCCATAGAAGCCGCCATTTTACACTGTACCGGATGTTTTTCGTAAATAGTTCATTTCACGGCATGCGCAGACAGTATTTATGACTCGAGAAGGAATTTTAAGCCACTTGTCATTTTTTCGTGTGAACGGTCAAAAGTTAAGCTCTCTTAATTTTTAAGAAAGGTTGATAGTTAAGAGAGCTTACTTTTTGCCGTCTGAACGGGGTATATGCCTATCCTATATTCGGCACTGTTTAACTTACGCACCCCCAACTTCCCGTTTAGCTATCGATTTGAAACCTGGCAGAGGGATACTTATTTGTGTCCTGAATGTTCACAGCAAATGTCAGACGATTCCGACTATTCCTTCTATTATTTTTCAAAGTGTTGAAATGACTGGAATTTCGGCACTGTACTTGGTGGCACACACATGGGGAAACAGGAACTAAAACATCATATATTATTATATGAAAAACACCGGCAACAATAATCACTGGGGATCGCCCGATTGAAAAAGGGTAATGAGGTACCGCTGCCAAAACTAGTCAGGCTAGAGCTCATTGAGAAAGATTCCTAACCTGTTGAGAGCACTATCTTTCTGTAGAATAAATCGTCCAGGTACCGGGATCTCGCAGCAGCGTGAAATGACGTATATATAAAAATAAATGGGGATTGAATGATGATTATGTACAAATGTTAATAAATACGGATGATATAAAAAAAAACAAGAAAAATTAAATAAGGGACGAAGACGGGAGCAATGTGAGAAGTGAGCCAAACGTTAATTGAATTTTGAAAAGTAAATAATAGCCAAATAGAGAAATATAACAGAGTAATTTAGATTCATCACACATATATCATACGCCCCATATAAAACACCAACCCCCCCCCCCCCCCGGCACCAGTCGCATTGACACATGAAAAATGTTCACCGTGCTTCTGCGATCAAAGCAGCTTGACAAGAGCAGAAAAAATTCATACTTGCAATGAAATTTGTGGAAGAGATTGAAGCTACTGAACACTGAGGATGGTTCATGGACTTTGTACAACTATAAATGTGTTATTTTTTATCATTTACGCCCAAGGCCGCAGTAGAGGCACATGCCCTTAACATCCCTCCTCTTTAGTCACAACCAAATGATGACTGTCCCATTCTATAATTCTTCTTAGAGATGATGCCATTTTCTTTCCCGAATATGCAAAAGACTTATACTATTGTAATTAAATGAGCATCCTAACAGAAATAAAGTAGATAATACAAGAGTTAGTCGAGGCAATCATTATACACGTGGTCTCATCAGTTCAATTTCTAAACCATATAGTGCATATAAAATTAATAGACAAGGTCATTTGATATAGCCTTTTTAAAAAAATCAATCGGGCTTAAAAAAAATTAAATTCGAAAATGAAAATTCTGTTCCCAACAAATTTTAGATAAAGTAACAAGGTTTCAAAAAACACCAAAATCGTACAAATCGGAGAAAAATTAGCGGACTTATTAAAATTTTGCTAAATGTCACCGTTCTGTGATAGCACATAAAGTTTCACTTCCAGTTAGAATTTTTTCTCTAATTGGGTTCTAATTATGCCTGATAGTTTATATGTATAGCTTTTGTACTCATTTCTTACATACACCGGAGGTTGGGTCACCAACGTGGTTCTGAAAAACCGGAAGTTCTCACGCAAAAACCGGAAGTGGTAAAAAAATTTTAAGTCTTTTTATTTCTATAGACGACTTCTCTATATTCTGTAATTTTCAAAGCGATCGGATAATTAGCAACAAAGTTATGCAATTATTCAATTATTATTATGCAATTCCTCACTTCCGATGCATAAAAATTTTAGTTATAAACATTCATTTTCTATTCCAGGACGTATCTTACCGCATTTTTCAAACCAAATTCCAATACCATTTTCGAGTTGAGCTAGGGAGCTTCCCGAAGAAAATATTGTCTCGAGTTTCATTCGAATCGACTAGATAATAATGTCACCTCGTTGTTTGTTTGTTAACGGGGGTGACTTAAACTCCATATCAAGAACTGTTTTGTTTCTTAAAGAATTCGAATGATACTTTTTCAGTAAAATATTTGCCACACATTCTTACTAATGTATATGAAATTTAAACAACGTTGTATACCTGGTGGGATATTCATTCATTCAACCAATCACAAGTGGTACGACAATACCTCGAGTATACGTCGCCGATATCGGCAAATATTCGCCGACGTCCTGTGTACCATTACAGACTAGGCGACAAAAGGTCGCGAAAGCATCTCTACAGTTCTTGCAAGCAATGAAATATTTCCCTT